>JADWOT020000349.1:0-24991 GCA_036345935.2 Taenia hydatigena | reverse complement strand
CTTGAAGCCAGGTCGCGCAAGAGTGGAGAAAACGTCAACAAACAATGTCCAGTTACGTATAAGAATATTTAATTGAAAATACCTCCCTCAAATATCTTCCAAAATTAGTGCATGTCTTTTCCTGATTAGCGCATTGTTTATAGCACAGCCTTTCAATTTATGGGTATTATGGTATCACAATAAAATCTTGCACTGTTAGGATAATGCAACGTTCCTCTGCCTCAGTACGTTGCAGAAACTAAGCTAAATCTACTCATTATGCTTGGATACGATGCATGGGTTAGGTGTTTATGGCTTTTGTGCCTACAAACCTGCTTCTCCGCAAAAAAGTAGTGACTTCGTAGTTGCGGTAATTGTGTTGCAAAAGGGAAACCGATCAGCCTTACGAGGTCAGTGTGGGACGTATTTAAATTCACCGAGACAGCACCAAGGGAATGGACACAAATCATGCTGGAAGTGATTGTGGCACTACTGTGTGCAGCTTATTGCTCAAGTAGGCTCGCTCCTCATTTTCTCCTTTCTGGCCTATTATCCTATTTGCTTCTCCATTTTTATGTGTCAATACTAAAATAGAAGGAGTCTCCTAACGACTCTCTCTACAAAAGCGAAACATGCTCCAAGATGCGAGGTTCCCGTGTTGTTGGGAAACCGTTCGGAGTCTCATACCCACAGGACTGCAAGTGAAAGAAGACTTATGTAGGTGCACTACTGTACTTTAATGAGTATACAATTTTGAATTGCGCATACTAAAATGCATTTTGAGTGCATAGATCCCCAGATAAACACTGTGTTTAAGCCATTCTTAATCGTGTTGATTGGCCACAGCGCTTCAGTACCACTTCCATTGCATTTAGATTCTGCTAGGGGTACAGCTCAACAGCTGCCTCCGAAATGGTGGAGTAGTCCCTGCCAATGGGACGAAGGTACGCTCACACACCCTCACTACATTATTCATTCGAATTCTTTTATTCCTCAATGCACTCATTGGAAATTAGTCACTTAGCATTTTACTAGCTTGTTGGTCACAAAATAAAGTGCATTACGTTTCTAAAAAATAGATTATTGCATCCTAAAATGATTGCTGTGCGCATCTTGACGAATCGCTAATTTGTGCAGTCTTGGATGTAAACAAGTCGAAATGCCAATTGACAATTAATTTCACGGGAATCAATTTGTAACCCAAATAAATGCATCTTTCATATGTCTTATCCCATTGGCATTGCTTTAATTTTAAAAAAGCGAGCCTCACCATAGATGACCTGACTAAACAGGAAAAGATTGAAATTATGGAAATTAGCAGCGATCTGAAGTTGATATCAGCCACCCACTTTGTGCTCAATCGCAAGTTTCGAGCACTTTAAACAGACACCACATTATTTGCTACAATTAGGCAAACAAGAGAGTGGACTAGTGCAGGTGTAAAGACTTGTTTTGCCACCTAAGGCACATCGCAGCTTCCGTCATCCTTCGAGGAATGATACATTTTGGGTGGCAAAAGTCATTTCACCAACAAACTGTCTTATCTGCAATGCACAACTCCGCACTTCCTCAGTCACGGCTAGTCATAACAAGGTGTGTCCGTACAAAAGCACACCTCCTGCCGTTGCGAAGACGAATTTTGCATACCAAGAGAGGAAGTAGACCATCGGGAAGAGTAAATATTGGTAGCACTCGTGGGGAGAAAAACGCGGGATCTGGTAAGTGAAGGTATAAGGGGACTATATGGTCCATGTTTATTTGAATGTGATTTTCATGTAAAGAGCGGTTAGGCATATGAATCTCCTGGCTGAGCGGATGCCATTGGCACTTGGATGAGAAGTGAACGCTGAACCCATGAAATCATGACCTCCTGTCCTGTATCTTCGCCTAGCCAGCCTAATCATTGCAGGTTACCAGGACTTTGGTACGTGCGAAGCTTACCAGAGCGCACGAGTAAGCAAAGGGCGGGGTGGTATGCTGCAGACGAGGCGCAAGTGGGTTTTGGGGTTTTTTGGGATTGCCGGAGCATGGGTGATACCTTTGTGACTTACATGAGCTAGTATTTTTGGCAGCTATCTTGAACATCTACAAAGCCACTAAAGAAGTGATTTGTCCTTTCAAATTGCTTTATTACTTGCTTTACAAGTAGCAATGCATTGACTGCTGCGGCATAAATATAAGTGCCTGTTAAGGAAGAAGTTGTGCAAGGTAGTCATTTCTGGCCCTCCATGTCCAAGTGCCATGGTGTATGAATGTGAATTATGAATTCAAAAGCAACAGCATTGCGTAATGTCAAAGGGTGCCGAGGAAATTAGCCATTGGGGTATGGTCAACTTGAAGACAGCGCGATCAAGTTAAACGTCAATGCACAACTAAAAATGCACACGCGGACTTGTAAAATAATGTTTGACTGTAAGAGTCTGGAGGTAATGGCGATTGTGGCATTCAATGCGTAGAGACACGAAGGTCCTGCGTGGAACGACAGCATGACAATTCTGACCTGTTGTGTACCGCTCATAGCACCACAAAGAGGACAAGCAAACAAGCACGAGGTGGCTTCAATGCGGAGATATTTAATGGCGATCTCTAGAGTTGAGCAGGAAAACATGCATTTCGGCTCATCTCTGAAGGTCGGGCATGGTCGCTCACCCCACACACATCATTTCCATTTGTGTTCAGATCTTGCTAATTACGTTTTTTACTTAATTTTCTCCATTCACCAAAGGGATCACTCATCAGTTCTGTTGCATGCTACAAATTAGGCTTATTGACGTAATCTCAAATGGCATTAAGCCACAACACATAATTGTACCACGTGACATTGCTCATTACACAATATGGGTAGTCTTTAGCCAATCTTAGGCAGTATTTGTGCATAGCAAATGAGGTTTTAGTTGGAGTAGTCTCGCCTCCAAGAATTTTAAAGGTCGCAAGTAGGGTGTGACGACCCAGACATACCGTAAATTTAACGTGAAATGCTGCACGAATGAAGACAACATATTTAGAAGTGTCTTTGATTCTCCACCGATAAACGCTACAAAATTTGTTGAATATCTCATCAAAGTGTGCGATTGGCCTATAGAAAGAAATAAGAAAAGATACATCAATTGACACAAGCTTAGCGGTTTGTTTAAAATGCAATGAGCACAGAGTTTTGTCAGAAAATAGACATTTCATCGTTTTTATTCTAGAGGGTAAATAGAACGTATTTCTGTTGTGTACAAGTCGCTTCATGTAAGGCAGCTATCTCCCTACCATTAAATTAGGGAGCACATGTTTTAAAAGCCCATATATACTCAGAAGGAAAAATAAAGGGCAAGTGTTTCGGGGACTTAAAATAACTAGGGAGGTAGGAGGTGAACCGCATAATTAGAGCCGTGTGCAATTCCAAAGTGAGAGCCATAATGAGGTAAGCTGGGTATACGCAGCCTGCACCCCACCGACTTCATTTCTGCATCCAATGACAGACCAGGAATTGGGTACATCACAATTGCATCTTCGACGTGAAGAAAGATGCATTGGTTGGCACCGTTTTGCTATTCCAACGGCTAAGCGCATCTTAATCCTTCCTATCATGCTTTCTTAGAAATATATTTCGCAGTTCTGGAGTACTGGACATTAAGGGACGATGGGCGCAAATTGCAAACGGTGGAAACCTGTACGCTATGGCAGGATATAGCATCGGATTCACCAAGTGCAGTCGGTGGCTACCCAAAATCAACTCTCGCATTTCGCACCACCGAAAGAATGCTCTGTACTCTCACTCATTATCACTCTCTTCTTAAAGTTCTAACTTTTGGTCATAACAAGACCGCTGCTTCAAGTGCGGCTTACGGGCAAGCAAATGCAATCGTTCTACCTATGTTTAGGTCAGTTAGCCGCCACTATTCGATAAAAACATTACTAGACATTGCCGTGAATTATTAGTGAATTCATATGTCTACCATAAAACGGGTCCTGTCTGATGGTGAATGCAATCCGTCGTTGAATGCTGCACACCTGGCCATATGTCGCATGTGGATGTTGTGGACGTTGCGGTAGAGCTTGGCAGGAGGAAAACTTGTCCTCAAGCAAATGATGGCATGGAAGAAGTGGTGGAGGAGAGGTGCTTGAACGCGAATGGCGAAGAGAATAGATTTAGGGTGGATGGTTAGTGGGTGGATAGATGAAAGGAAGGATGAATAAACGGAGGGCATATAGATAAATGGCTGTAGATAGGATATGCAAGCAATCGATAGCTGGAGCGAGGAGTACGAGCTCAATGTAGGCCGCAATTCAAGGCGACTATACATTGCTCGGTTTTGGGATTATGGATGGATATATTGTAAATAAAATGTGGTGTCGACATCATTTACCAAATGGCTTGGCAAAAGTGAGTCACATCATGCCGATAGTTGCGTGTGCGAAGGGAATGTTACTGATGGTGGTGGTGGAAAAGTACTGGCAAATGAATTTATTTTGGGACAAACTGATGCGTGTCACATAGCACTAACTGCAAAGCAAATGCTTTTATAATGGGAGAAATGAATGTTATTCGTTTGAATGAGGAATGGGGAGAAGGAAGCAACTGGTGGCTCGATGCATGGAATGGGAGGGATAATATATTAAATAGGATGTTGAGTTGTAGGGATAAAAGAATTGAAGGTAGAGAGAGAGGGTTTGTGGGAGAAAGTGAACCGATGGACGTGTGCTGGAATGGTGGAAAGATGGAGAAGAGAATGGATTGAGGGTTCGGAATGGATAAATGGAGAAGGTGAAGGGTGAATTTTTGAGTTGACTGGTGCCAACTTCTTGCCTTCTGGGCTCTGAGAGGAGAGGCACTCAAGCATGTCAACTAACAATTGCTGTTTTACTGTGCTGCATGCACACATCACAGTCTACGTACACACGCACACACTAAGCCCACGTACACCCACCAGTCCCCGCTGGTTACTCACACTAAAACCTTATGACTTCTCTGTGCTTTCAAAACAGCATCCATCGATTCGCATCTACTACACCCCATTTCTTAATTTCTCTTCCAATTTCACTTGTTTGTGGATGTGGCTGGTAATTTGAGATCTGGACTCATCACTAACTTACAACAGGTCAAAATGCCAAGTGCCCATTTTGTTTATCATTCTACAATCGTTTACAGCAATTGCCCATGCTGGTTGAGAGTAAAGGCAAATTGTTTAGATAAAAATAAACAGTGTGGTTGGCAAACGCAAGCACTGAGTTTCTAGACTCGGACAAGTTGTAACAATTGTCGAATTGGACAGAATTAGGAATTGAGTCCCATGCAAGCACCAAAGCCATGGGAAGTAGCACAGTTGCAGTGGCCAAAGCAGCGGAGGCAAATCCTCTGGTGACGGCGGATTCGGGTGTGGAAAAGAAACCTGCTGTAGTGGTCGTCTCAGCGTTCGATGCAGATAAACTCGTCGTGGAAGATCGCAGAATGAGAGTCGATCTGCTATGCTTCGTGATTGTGGGAGCCCTTACGGAACTCAGAGCTCTGAATAACGATCGTTCCCCTTTAGCCCAAAACAACGAGGTCGCCTCATTATATATTATTTACCTCCTGTATGTCAACAAACTATTGGCAGGGCGTGTTGAGACAGTAGTTGCAGTTTGTAAGCAAAAAATTTGATTCGGCTATCCAGTGAATCACTTTCTCCTTTTCTATACGTCTCTTTAGCATGTGGATAATACGTGAAAGGCCAGAGCACAGTCATATTTTTTGTCCGGTTGAATCAACAGTACAATCATTACGTCGTCATCGATACTGAGTGTAAGCAGTTTAGCTGAATTCGCAAATCTTCATGCCACCAACTCACTGATGTTCCCACGGAGAATTTTTATTAAACCTTTCGGGTCAGGTGTGCTTCTTACGCTGAAGGGTGTTTCATAGGAATTCTCGTTGTTCCATTGGGTTGCTAATACCTTGGTGAGCCTGTTCAAGGCTTTTAATACTAGTGGAAATATTAGCCAGCAAAAGACACGTCTTCTTTGCTGTCACCTCCATCACTGTATCAACAGTCTTGATGATCGGTTTTAAATGATTTCATTCATGACACGCAAATTAGCTATCAAAACAATCTAACGCAACAACGAAGGCACGCTTCGTAGTTCGTGCTGTCTGATACTGCCTCAGTGCTCACCGATCAAATGCTCCATCAGATGGTGGTGATGATGCGACCAACCAACGGCTTTCTTTGAACGAAGTTAGAGTCCACAACGATTTTCACATGATGAAGAAGGAGATAATGAAGGTAAGCTAGGCGTTTGGTGGATTTTTAATTGTATTTAACAAATTAGGTCTCATTAATCTAAATCCATCGTCACTAGAGTGTCATCCATTCAATAAACCACCTAAGCAATTCGAAATAATCACGCGAAGTGTTGTACAGTGGGAGAGTAACGTAACCAGGTATTGTAGATGGGAAACAAAATCTTAACAGCGGTTGCAGTTTTCCTAGGCGCCTATTCTAACAAGTAATTGCTTAAATGCTTACTATCGTTACTATTATATAGGTAGACTAAAATCGTGCTTCATTGCCTTGACTAAGTTTTGCATTTTATTTTACATTTAATAGGTAGCTTAGTGCTTATTCCGATCTGTTAGATTAATTCGCAAACGATGTAGCGAACGATAGTCATCATCTCGACCCATCATCCATGGGGAACAATGAGAAGGAGAAGAATTTCTACAACGAACGACCTTAATGAGTGCTACTGGACAAAGTGGATACGCTGTGGAGAAAAGATATTGCAGACTTCATTTTAAGCTCGCTTGACAAATGTGGGTCACATGGTGGGAATAGTTGCTTGGGAGAAAAGACCGTAATCAATGGCGAGAGGAGATTGGTATGGATGATGGAAGACCGAACGGGAATGACTGGCAAGTAAATTAGATGCGAGGCGAAATGGCGAGTCAAAAAGAAGTAGGGAGAAATGAATGTACGGGTGCATGGAAACGGGATAAATTGTAAATTAGGTGGAAGGTTAGGCAGATAGGTAGCAAAAGAGGGGGAGACGCGGAGAGATTGCGAGGGATGAAGGACTGAAAGACGCATGTTTTAATAGTTGATCGATGGATAAAAGATGAAAGGGGAAAGGAACGAATGAATAGATGACGACTGTGAGGAATGAAGAGGTAGATCGATGAGTGAATTTGTGAGTGGATGAATGCCAAATCTATTCCCGCTTGGACACCGCAGAGAGGCAGTCAAGCGTTCCATCCAACAATTGCTGTTTCACTATGCTACGTGCACACGCTCACACTAAGTGCGCATACATTCACTAGTCCACCTCGGCTTCTCACACGTTCACCTACTGACCTCTCTATGCCTTCACAACAGTCTCCATCTTTTCGCATCTACTTCATCCCACCCCTTAATTTCTCTTCCAATTTAACTTAAAGGTGGCTGTAGTTGGTGACTCGATGTCTGCATTTATCACTGATTTACAACAGATGAAATCGCTGACTTCTCATTTCGGCGATTCGTAATGCGCTCTTTATTCGGCGTCGGTTGTTAGCGCTGTCATTGAACAAGCAAGTTGTAACCCCTTCCAAAATGAAGTTCGTGAAGGTGGTGCGCTCAATGCGCATTGGCGTCATAAGAAGGTGAAGTGGTTTTGATGAACAAGTAGCGTGGTGCAAGGCCATGTTGCGAAGCAAATGTGCAGCCTCTAGAGATCGAGCACACAGCCAAACAAAGAGTTATCTTACTGAGTGCTGTCAATTTCGTTCCATCAAGAAGTATTCCAATTTGAATAAAACATTGCAGCGCGAGACCCTCTGGTGATCAAAGTAATTCAATGGATGTGGCATTGTGCTCAGTAGGGATTGTGGAGCCTCATAGCCTAGTAACAAAAGGGCGACATTTCCCGCCTTAGTGTTTTACTTCCCTATCATCGCAAGGTATCCCTGCACACGGATGTCTGTTTCAAATTTATTGACTGAGGGTAAGGACTTGGGCCAGAGGTATGGTCTCGCAGGATAGTAGAAGAAACATATCAAAGTTGAGTTTTTGAGAAAAGATAAAAGAATGGATGCATCTTATTTGGCTGAATGAAGAGAGCAGATGCAAATGTCTGGGTTTTCATTGTAGGTTAGAGACGCAAATAGTGGCGATCCTCCCCTGTTCATCAATGGGCAGACTCGAGGACCGGGAAGAGTAAACAAATTAGTTCACTTGTGTACTAGTGTACTAGTGGAGACTGAGCTTCAGTGTGTGTGTGTGTGTGAGTGAGTGTGAGTATACGGCCTTTTGGTCTGAGTCTTAGTCTAAGTGCCTTTCTGGTGCAAATCAGTCACTTGGTTGACTCACTTAAGCGTACTTGCTAGTGACTGGTTGACATTGGGCTTAAAGTAACTGTTGCCGCAATTAGAGTGCTTTTACTTTAATGTCCAGACAACTAAAGCGAACAACCATAAGCAACTAAGTAGACAAAAACTTTTGCCACTTTAAACAACAAGTTCTCTCTGGATTCAAAGAGGTCCCCGGAACTGTATTCTATTCTTCAACCCCTTCTCTACCATACGCGTCAGCTCACTAACCAATTTGTCCAGTTGTATAGTCTTCTGTCAAGCATATGCGACAAGATGGAACCCGTTCGAACATCAATTGGAATGGAGAAGAATGTAAGGGATTTGATTTGTTATTTGACTTTAGTTCACTAGAGTCGCTCCAGTTTTCGGAAAAAATTGCTGTCGAATTGGCATTCTTCGGAGTAATGAAACCTGAAACAGGAGTAGACAGCGTACTTAGCACCCGCAAGCATTAGGCTACAATAGTCGGAGAAGGTAAAACAATCGGTAAATCGCAAAGGCTCACAAGAAAGTTCATGCAAGCACAAGAGCCATGAAAGCTAGTAGGGAAGCAGTGGCCGAAGCAACGCAGTTAGATTTAGTGGTGATGACAATGGTGTTTGTGGACGTGGAGGAGGAATCTGTTGAAGTGGTCGTTGCAGGATTCGACGCAGATGGCTTTGTCATGACGAGTGTAGAAGTCTGGGTGGACTTGATATTCGTTGCGGTTGTGGGACTACTGGCGATTGTAGAAGTCTGGGTGGATTCGCTATTCGTTGTGGTTGTAGGAGTGGTTACGGAACTTGCAGTTGTTATTGACCATTTTCGCCCTTCGTTAAGAAAAAAAATTTGCTTCAACCTATGCTTTTACGTCTACAATTCAATAAATTCTTGTTAGCGTATTATATAGCATTGTAAACTACTTCCTGAGTTTCACGTAAATACCTGCAGTAGACTCCATGGCAGAGGATATTATGAATGAAGCTGCGGAACCGTTACTTGCATTTAATAGTTTGGCAGTCAACAAAACGAACAGAAAAGACTCACATTCTTCCACACTTGGTTTAGTTGCTCTCACTTTATCACTGCAGATTCTACGCCCAAGGTCTTTCGAATCTGTTCCCACAATGCGTACACAAACAATGGCAAGAATGGTTTGCTTTGGCTTCAAATTCGAGGTGGTGTAATTTTCGTATTCGGTGTAGTAGGTACCACTGATCAAAGCATTTTCAACTTCTCAAGGAATACTATAGCCAGTGACACGCACGTTGGCACGAGATGGTGGTTTCCAACTCACGCGCACCCTGTAAGGATCGATCGCTTCAATTGTAACGTTCTGGGGAGCCTTAGGGTCTGCAGAAATGGAAGCATAGATATATTTCTGAGTTAGCGTTAAGAAAATTACTAGTATTCAAATGTCCTAGTATGATCCCACATGTTTCTATGTGTAGTGAGAAAGAAGCGAAATGCACAGAAGGTGACAAGAAGTGATTTGGGAGAACCGCATGCATTACCCCAATTGTTGGCGAATCGAGTAAAGCACTAGGAGTTATGAGCCAATGCAAGCAAACGAAGGAGTCTATTCAGTGGCACTAGGTCAATTTGACTGTGTCAAGATGAAACGTGAAGTGGTGTGACTGAGTACAATCGGACTGCAACATATAAGCAATTCTGGCACATCTAAGCCATTTTCCTAGTGAGGAACACTTTCATGCCTGCCGCTTATGCCGATTTAATGCTAATTAAAATACCCACTCTCATTTGCCAAATGCCTACATCCACGTGTCAATGAAAGTGAAGCATGCGTAGATATCTTACCCGCTGCCAGTGTGAAATCGCCTTGCAAAAATAAAGTCTCTAGCAGTATGAAGCAGAGCAAAAGGGACATCTCTTACACGTGTGCTTGTAAGCATGCAGTGAGAAGATGTAAGCCAATGGAATGGCCCACTCCTGACCTACGAAGCAAATAGCGCATTCACACGTACACCGGGAAACTGCACATGGTATTTTGTCGTTTAATTGATTGTGTGGGTATCCTTTGGTATGGACGCCTGCTGGAGCAAAATAGCCTTCACGATATTGTGAGTGGGCTAATGCAATGTGCGCTTGGAATGCATGGGAGATAATCAAGAGAAGAGCAGAAAAGACAAGACAAAGGATGTGGACTAGTGTGAGGAAGGTCGGGTGAGGTAAAAAGAAAGAGCAGAGGAGGCAAGAGGAAGTGAAGACACTGGCTGTTGGGAATGTTCACATCACGACCTACCAAAAAGTCAATGGTGTCATCCATAAGTGTCAGCCATGCGTCTCTCCGCGGTGTCCTGTAGGTTTACTTTGAACAAATCCAGTGGTTGCCAAGGCGAAGAGAGCACAGATGTGGCGTAGGCTCTTCATTGTTTACCTGTCTCGAGAAAGGTTGTACATTTTTTGTTAGTATATAGGTATGCGATTGAACAGGCAGAGTAGTTGGTGAAAAAAGATTGCAGTGGAGGATGTAAGCCTGGAACCAAGTTACTAGCGCATACATTTGTTGCATCGCGAAACTGGTAGAATATTTAGGAAAGGGGTATGAAACAGGTTTAATGATGGAGGGAGTGAATGGAAGGCATCGGGTGAAGGGAGGGATGAAGGGAGAAATTGGAGGATAGATGAGGAGTGATGGGATGTATGCAAGGTTGAATGCAATGAGGAAATGTTGGAGGATGGAGGAGAGGAAGAAAGAGATTAATTTAAGTAAAAACTATGGATGGCCTAACCACACCTTGCCCATCCACTCTTAAGGTCCCATTTGCACCACAAGCACTCTTAGCCTCGAGAGGCCACGTCACTCCTCCGTCCGACACACTTCCTCATCTTGCCGGTTCCACAAGCTGTGACTTTCTTTCCCACCTCACCAATTCACCGCAGCGCGTGTCAGTCTGTTTGAACCATTTGATTTTAGCGACAAACTAAATGAACGCTGCTTCTTTAAAGGATGAGGTGGCTAGCGAGTAGTCTAACCATGTAGAGAACGGCAGCCTAACAGATGTTCTTTTCACCGGCTTCGTTAGGGTAAGCAAGGCAGATGCTGAGCAATGGTGACAGCGGATGGTGCTATTCTGGTGCGCTTTAAGCCTACGGCAACTGCTAGTCCACCTGCCAGTGGCAATGACCAATCGCAGTTGGAGAGGATGAGTCGAGTGAGAGGCTCAAAAGAGAACTTATTACAAAAAAAATTGTTAGGAAACGTACTTTTAAGTAGCGGTTTACTGCACAAGAGGTTCTTTCTGTAGAGGGGAAGTTAGGAGCACAAAACCCGTTCCCCACCACGATTGAGTCCTTAGCGCGATCTGCCCGACAAGTTGTCACGTAATGTAGGTGGACTGTGAAGCTCATGGTCAGATCATAAGGACATGGCTAGTGGTAAATAACTTCCGACGCGCACATAGACGATGGGCTTCTCCACTCGCCATCATTTCCTTTATCCCTACCCTCATGAGTTGGCAACAATGATCAATAAGAATGTTAATTTCAAGACTGGTAAATGAAGTTATGGTAGAAGAAACAGTTTAATGCGTTGCGATTTGTCATTCGAACACGTGAAGTGGTTTATGATTGAGAAGCTTGAATAGAGCCACCGACGTCTTTCGCCTTCTTCGGTCTTCGCAGCGTGCTACTGAAGTCATTGAGCAGGCACTTCATGCCGAGTTCCGATATTTTGCATGCATTATGTTTAAGTCCTTTCAATGTTTTTGCTTCCGCAGTTTGTGCCATTAGTCATTAGTGGGTGCTAATGTTATCGGCACTGGATGTTTCCTTAATATCACCTCTTAATTGCCACTATTTTGGGTGTAGTATTGTTTTACTCTAAGTACGATTAAAGCAAATTTGTTAAATCGGTGTTCTTATTTGTACCCAATCGAGTCACAAAGGCGGGACATCGAGAGAATGGAGGACGCAATGTGTATCTATCTTTGTTTGATTGATCCAGACATCATGCCGCTTGCCACCACTTTTGGAGTTCACCTGTGCTTGCGCGGTAGTGGATCGAGGTGAGAAGCGAAAGTTGGATTGAAAATAGAGCACTTTAGACACCCTCAAGCGTAGTTTAGATAGAGATTTCGGCTTTTGCATTCCTGAAGTTTAATAAATTATTTATTTTTGCAAAAAATTATTTTTGCACTGTTACAAATTTTTGCCAAGGCAAATGCGTTGCCCAAATGTAAGTGATAGCAACATAAATAATTGTTTTTGGTGGATTTGAATCGGATCTCACTCTGTAGCGAAGATGGTCAGTTGGAATATTTGCCTGTCAAAATTCATGTCGTTTTACTTTACCAAAGTGCCAATTAAAATGCAGTTTAGTGATCATGAATTTGCAGCAATGGAGGCTTCTTGGAAGTCGGATTCTGTTTCGCAGTCTTTGTGTTGTCTTTGGGCACAAAATGCGAGTACCGTCAGACTTGGTAGCCCTAGACTTGATAGCTTCCTTCCTGAACATTCGGTAATGCCAACCAGAAAGCGCAATTGGAGTGAGCAGATGCGTGGAGTGGATTCGCTTAGCTCTGCCTGTTAGTGGCAGCACGAGTGATGCCTAGAATTGCAAGGAGACGTGTCGGTGGCCAGCAGAGTTGGAAGCCTCGAGGAGCGTAGTCTAATGGTCACAGCACTGAGCCCGCTGTGGTCGAGGCGCTCATATGCTCAACCTGCTTCAAATATCCTTCCATTTACAGTGGGTTACTACAAAGTAATCTCCGCATCTTCCATTGCAAGCATTTTAATGCTGTTTTGTGAGTAGCTTACATAGGTTTGAGTAAAAAATAACGGATATTGCATCAACTCAATGCCAAATTTGGATCTTTAGATCAATGAACTACCAAAAAGTTTCAAGTTCTTTTAACAGAGCAAAATTCATCTTCCCTAATGGAATTGCCCAGGTAAATTGCTATCGTAAATGCTAGCGTTTCAATTGTAGGCTCAACGTTTGTTTAGCTGCACTAACCTGCTTTGGATTTCAGTTTGGTAGGATTTTACCCTAGTGTGCAAATTGCCTATGACAATTAAAGGAGGAGAAAATCCAAGAGAAACAAGAGCAAAGTCACAGCAGTTAATGGGGTGCAAAATGTCATTGAGTTTTTATTTACTTTTGCTGCAGACACTAGCTTTACCATGCTAATCAAGTTGGATCATTTTCGTGAAAAGCTGTAGTATAAATCATGTGACACAGCGATATTCATTGGATTGGCTCATTATCTGATAGTCAAATTAAGGAGAAAGTGAGGAACTTGAGTGATCAAACCCCTATTCGGTGTGAAGATTTTTGTATTTTGGGTGGAATTCTGGACGACTGCTTCACGCGTCACAGACACCGAGCATAGACAGGTTGGCCACATTCACAAATCTTCATGAAATACTTTTACCATCGCATCCATGGCGAGTTTCTATTTAACCCATTGGATTAGGCATGTTCCTCATGTTGAGACTAATTTGCAGCGATTTCTACTGGGCCATAAAACACGGTGACGTACTTGCATTAATGAAAACCTTTGTAGGTAACTGAAATAACCTCTCTGTCACCCCTGTCATCGTGACGATCGGTACCTCAATTGACTTCGTCCACAACCTGCAACGAGTTTAGTGCTGTGGTATTCATTTTTTGCCTACATCCATCCATTCATCCACGCACCCTCCTTTTATTCATCCTTCCACTTACTAACTCGCCTCCTCATTCATCTTTCCGCTCTCCTCACTCGCCATTCAAATGCCTTTCCTTCGCCACCGCTTCTTCCATGCCACTATTTACTTGAGCGAAGGCTTTCGTCTGTTAAGCTCTACTGAACTACCCAAGACTATCACATGGGATGTGTGGTTAGAGGTACAACATTAAACACCCTGTTCAAGAATTTCGAATTATTAACTTAAAGTACTGTGCAGTGAGAAATTAACGTGACTGGATATGGAAGACTTAATACAAATTCATAACAGTAGCCGCAGTTTAAATTAGGCGCTCATTCCAGTAGGTGATTGCACAAATGTTCATAATCACTACCATTAAGTGGGTAGGCTAATATCGTTCTTCGTTTTTCTGACTAAGTTTGTTTGCAAATCATTTTGCATTTGATAGGTAGCACAGTGTCAGGATTATTTCACAGACGGTGTTGCAAATGGCGTTTATCACCTCGACACGTCTTCCATGGAGAGCAATGAGGTGGGGAAGATTTTCCACGACAAACGGCTTAACTGGGCGAAGTAAAAGCAGTCACTATTTATTCGCGTCAGCTATTAACATTCACGTTCCCAAAAAAAGACCTCAGAATGACGGGTCGTTGTTACCTCTTAAACATTTTACTAGGGTTTGAGTTTCATCCCGCTTAATACAGCATATGTTTTACCCAAAGGAGAGCGATCCACCAAAGTAGGCTGTTGAATGTCTTCAATGTTGGCCTGATTAACTTTACTGGAGCGACCAAGCAGTGCTGCATGATGGCGATTTATTAAAGCCACATCTGCACTCAATTTACAACCCAATGTGATCCCAGCTCCCAAGCCCCAAAAACATTTACCTCGTAGGTGATTATTGTTGACACTAGAGTTACAACGTTGTAGTCTTTATTTTTAAAGATCTTATCGACTCTTATGAAGAGAGCATTTCATTCTTTAACCTTCTGCATTCGAACGATGGATCAGTTGAGAGAGGGAACGGTCACTGAGGGAATGTAAAACGTGTTCTATACTCTGTGTCTGGGTTCATCTTACTTCATTACTTATCCCAGCCTTTTCCTCTCTCTCTCTGTTGTAAATTCGTTTAGTAGGACCCGGTTCAGTTGGCACCGATTCGCGGATGTTTTAAGCAGGAGAAAGTTCAAGCGAAGCAGCACTGTGCTGCATGTTGACAATGAGTTTCGTGTCAAAATGTGAGAAAGGTGCTTCAACACATTAAAGGTATTGGATTTAGAGTACTGATAGAGCAATTTTGCTCATGCGAAAGGGATCTCGGAAAATGAACTAGGCTGTTAGCCCTGAAAGTGACATTAAACACAAATTTAACTCTGATGGACATCACAGCCAACCGCTTCGACGAACTAAGCGTTGTCATCGCTTATGCATGTGATAAATCAAACTGCGTGGACTTTCACCTCCAAAACAACTCATTTTAGCGATCTCCAACTTCGAAAATAGCTCATCACGAAAACATCCTTAAAAGACGTCGATTTATTCAAAACATGCTCTGAGGACCACAAAACACTTAGAACAGTAAAATACCAACATCATAACCACTAAATGAAAGACAGCCAAGGTCAGTTCGCAAACGCTTCATAGAGGAAGTTAATAACTTGGTTTGTCAGTTCTTCTAATTTCTTGCTATGCTCGTCTTCGTCATCCTGCATTTGGTCTGTTTCAGAGCAAGGCTGATTTTCAAGAGACCCTGCCAGCGTCGTAAATTGTTGCTTGTGCTTCTGTTGTGATTGAGAGTCAATTGATGGGATGCTTCTAGCCATATTACGAACGTTTGGCCGTGCTAGATGCGGCTCATTGTCAAAAATTCTCCCACCGATTCTCTTTCTCTTGTATCGCTGGTTCCCGAAACAACTCTTGATCTAACAGAAAAGTCAAAGTTATGACGGGTTCGGACGACTCAACGGTAGACAATCAATCACTACACACTAATAGCTCTCTATTAAACAGGTTCATGTAACACCTTAGTGCTTGACCAACCTGAGTCTCCGTCATGTTGATACGATGTGCCAGTTCTTCGCACTCACTCATTTTAGGTATTTTTTATTATTAAAGCATTTAACTAATACATTGATTTGGTACGGAGTGAAAAGAACCCTGTGTCTTCCTTATCTTTGTGCCTCTGATACTGCCTGGCGCACCTGAGAATGCTCTGCGGTTGGCGTTGTAGAGAAGTTTCCTGAATCATGCATAGGTACGGGAGCACCAATTCGGTAAGAAAAAGAGTGATTGAAAAGTAATGAGACATTTGTAGGAAGTCGTTGGCACGTACGTGGCAGTAGGAACGGTCGCTGTGCCTGTGGTTGCAGCAGCTGCTGACGCAACAGCGAAGAAGTGTCAAGTACGAGTGGGAAGATCAGCGACATAGTGTGCCTCCATCTGGCAATAAAAGAACAAGACCTTGGGACACAAAAGTGCGTAAACGAGGTGGCACATAAGGAGCGATAAAATAAGTTGATGAACAATACCGTTTGCTTGCAATGTTGCCAGATGTTGGAATTGTTCGGGCTTGAGTAGGTCCACAAGCCTTGCTACTGCAAAGCTGCATATGATGAAATTGTGACCACACAGTTCTGTACTGTTCAGTCGACTGTATTTCTTACTGTATTTATAGACTGTGAGGGTTAATAAAATTTGAATTTACGGGTCAGACTAATAAGATTCGGGAGTATCAATCGCGGCAAACCAACTAGCCCCGACGACGTCATGTCATGCTCAACCGTCGGACATGAGTCTGACTCATGAGGGGTAGCAAATATTCGTTGCACGACTTCAATTCATGTCACCGCAGCAGTATCCACAACTTATGCCTGAAAAGTCGTCGACAGCTCTGAGCGATCATCTGTTAAGAAGTTCAAGGCCTGAGCAATGCTGATAATTTTCAAAGCCAGTTCTCAAACAATCCATTCTAAGACTTCTGCGCATTAGAAATCAGGTCTGTCTGCGGCATTGCCATCCTGTGACACGCAAAATCGGACACCTCCGAATACATGGCACAGCGATCAGTGCCATGCGAATCACAGCAGCAAATGCATCACCTCTGAAGCAATAAGGATGAGCACGCAAAAATGACAGCATTGTGTGTATAAACCCACCTGATTTGTGGATTCGGTGTCAAGTTCGTTGATGCTATGCATGAGGAAGTACCTACAATAGGTAGATGTGTCTGCATTACTTGGTGGCCATAGAGCGCAACGCGTGCCATTCCATGTCTCATGACCTCAAAAGGTGAGAGGACTAACTGTTTAATGAAAAATAAGACACGCCTATTAAAATCCACCCAATTAGCATTGAACCCAATACACATCAAATGATGAGAATACGAGGCCAATATTGCTTTAAAGTACGCGACTTCGATGTTACTCTCTACTCCTTCCCCTACCCTTTCCATATTTATGTTGACAACTAGACAGAGAGGGGGACTGAGGGACCCGGCACATGAGGTCACCCTCACTACCATACACAACCGAATCACGTCAGTTCGTTATCAATGTGACAGCCGTTAATTGTTGAGTCAAGAAACTTAGTTTGATTTAATTATATACTTCCATTTAAAGCAAGTTGTGCTTTAGGAATGGGTTTGAGTCGCAAGAGTTTATTAATTGCGTCAAGCACATGCACATGATGAAGTGCTTCTTATTCTTGGTAGGAATCGGTAGCAAAGTCGCAAAAAAGACAAGAATGTGTTTGTAAGTGCTGCTATTTAGCAGGAAGCTACAAGGAAAGAAGAATGATTCGGTTGCATGAAGGTACAAAAGGGAAAATTCGAGCTACACGAGGGAAGGCAGAAAAATAATTACAGGTGAGGGTAGAACGGAAGGGTGTGGAGTGACCTATCTAGTAGTCCACATATCACTAGTTCGTTTTTAAAAAATGCAGGTTTAGAATGCTCTCGCAGCCAAATGCTAATATCGTCGTTTTACACTCCTTTACACGAGGCATAATAAAAGAACCATTCGATCTCTGTTTCGCCATAGTTATCTTGAGCGATCATCTACTGACTGTGCTTTAATAACAACGAGCGGCAACGATGTAAGATCAAGTGAGAGATGGACCGATCCACAATTGGCCATTGCTTTGGCAGGATCGCAATGGTTTGTTACCGATCACTGATGGAATGTGGATGGTTAGACGTGCTTCCGTTCATTGGTTGGAGTTCGAGTTGCGATTTTGTTGAGGTCTCCCATAACACAGCAGCCTGTTTCATTTGGCAATTACTTACGACAGCTCCCTTATCACATTATAAAAGTGCGTCATGGCCGATGATAAGAGCACCTAGGGTGACACAGATATTTTATAGTGCACGAACACGCACCCTCAAACAACCTAGTACCAAACTGACCAGGATTGATCCAAATTGTAAGCCATATGTATGCTTCGTTCTGTAGATGCTTTCAATATGGATAATTAGTGGAATTCTTTTCTCTTCCTTTTAGTCCGAATTCGGCCAGAAATGGGATTCAGCATTCTGCTTCCTTCTTCGCTTCCTTGCAGCTTAAATATCAAGCAATTTTAGCGTGGCCGAGATGCAGGGAGCTTGCTTTGGAAAAAAGCTGCCATTGGGCAAATATATGTAATTTTGATTCAGGATTGGTCACTATCAAGACTTCATAGTAGGTTCACTTCTGCAATTGCTTGACGTAGCGTGATGATCCTATATCGACAAAGGCACAAATCTCCGTTTGTTTCTATCCATCTTAATCCAAAATTGCTCAAATCTGGAAATCAGTGGGTCGTTTTCTTCTGCGAGAAGTTGCAGCAGTTCTCACTTTAAAATCGAACAACGTAGAGTGTTTGTTGTGGCAAGGAAAACTAAGACACAACGGGTTTGGGGACGCGTTCCCTTCTATGCATTTTGATCAGGAGTTGCCAAGAATTACGATTCAACAGCTCACTTCCTTCTATAAATTCCTGCAGTATTTCTCGTAACCAAATTGTAAATTCTCCATTTTGGCAAAGAAAGCCAAAACATCCGCCACGCGATGAATTAACCCTTCGGCTCTTCCCTGTATTCACACTAGCTGAGACCAGTGTTAGCACCTGCCGGTCTTTCAGGGGGAGTCGATGTGTGAGGTAGAGACCAAGATTGCATGCATGGCCAGCTTTGAGGCCATCCTCGAGTCGACCAGCATGGCCACTTTTAGGATTTAAGTGACGATGGATGCTCTCAGGCGACGTGTCATGAATGCCGAGAAGGTCACAGCTGCAATTGTCACCACCACAGTAGCTGACAATGGCAGCGGTAGGATAAACGAGATCACAAATGGGAAACCCTACAAGTGTCCGGAACTTAAATCCATCACAGTTGACCTAAATACAGGGTTGACGAAGGATGCAGAGTTACTTGCGGATTTAATGAAGAGGATTGCGATAGAGAGTCAGGGACACGCGAGAAGATTCCTAGAAAGGTTGCAGGGGTTAAGACAGCAGATTCTGGCAAAAAATGCAAAGATTGGTAGAGTGCAGATGTTGGCTCTTTTAGACCATGCGAAAACTGCTTTAGCTGCTTGAGGAGGCGCTGAGCCATTGCGAGTTTCCACCTAACTAGAGCTGCATCTGTGTGCCATCCCACGCAAGCATCCCTGGTCTTCATCTAAGTATCCATTTGTTCAGGACTCATAGCTTACATCCCTCGAAACCATGAATCCATTTACTCGTCCATTTATGCCTAAGCTGTGCATTCGTGCCATCTTTTCGCTCTTTTATCGCGATCATCTTTAATTGCTCATTTATTTAAGATAAATTTCCCTTTAACAACACACCTGACATCGCAAGTCTGCTTGAAGCTGCTTTCTTCACCTGGCGGAAAGGCTTCCCAAACCTGGTATAAAGGTTGTCATATCCAAAGGAGGGAAGAAAGGAAATGAAGTCAATGTTGAAGCAGGCCCTAGGATAAAAGATGATGCCTCTTTAGTGGCAAGTCGTCGAGGATTAGAGGAGAGTTACGTTCCCTAAATCCAATGGTATTGTAAAAGGTGATGTTGGTGGCAGGAGTGTCACCTTATTTATTAGCGATATTACAATCCTGCTAAATCTGGTTCTGCTGTTCTCACACTTTGCAGGCCATTTCCACAATGCATATTTTCGTCTCTTATCACGTGCTTCACTCGAACGTAGACACTCAAATAGTCAATAGGCATGTTAGAAAAAAATCTGCAGCCAACGTCGACGCAGTGGGTGCATTGTTGACGAAAGCCGAGTCAAAGGAGCGCAGACTCTCCGCCACTTTGAACTCTGACCGTATTGTGTCTGCAGAGACGGAAAGTAATGTAGGATCGTACGGATTACGCAAGAGCTCTTAAAATAGCTCGTCACTGGGTTATTTTAGCCCATCGATTGGTGGAAATCTGAAAAACCTTTTTCAGCCCACATCGTCTTCTATTTCTCTTCCCCTCATTTCCATCGAGGTGTTTAATTTATTTCCTTTGACCGTTTACTTTTCGAAAAGAACACTGATCTCCAATATGGTATGAGATGCAACTTAGTTTTCTCACCTCCTACGTCAAACCACGACCGCATGCACAAATGCTTCCTTTTCTTGTGGCATCAGTAACAGAAGAAACTCAGAAACACCTTCCTCTATCTCTGCAGGCATGGCAAATGACGGCCATTCATCTATTATCACCACTTGGCCTCCATACCTGATTTCATTTTCCATCCCGCTTCTTTTTTACTGCTCTCTTTTTAGACGCGACGGTCACGCAACGATGGGCGAGGAGAGGGTAGATAGAAGGTCTACTGCCTTCATTTCTCTTTGAGCCACGTGTTTGCATACCTTGTGATTATCGTGTAGCTTCTATCCCTCTGTACAAGTGTGTGCGTGCCTGCGCATGTGCCTCGACTTTTAGCACGTAGCTGAACCTATTGCTTGTGCCTCATTGCAGATTTTTACAGATTGGATTTTCTTTGCACGCGTATGCTTCCAAATTCTCACAGTAACTTCAACTTATTTTCGCTGGGCTGATTTTGACTTGTAATGAAACAGGCCTCACGTCTGCTTGGCCGTTCTACTACTGATGGGCTAGCAAGTGGCTAAAAAGAAGGATTCCGTGGAGCACCTTCTAGTGGACGAGGTCGAGTGCTCCAAAAAACAATTAAAGCATTGCTCTTCTAAGTTAAACACTTTCGGAGAGCGGGCTTACTGTCCATCAGCTCCAGGTATCAAAGGGCTCAGGACATATTTGTAGTTAACCTTCTTCTGTAGACCTAAACATCAAATGTGGCATGATGGTGCCATCGGGAGTGGGCTGTATGGCACCATTACCTGCTCGGGGAGTGACGAACCATCTGTATGATTGCTAAGCTTTCGCTCTGCGCTATAAAGTCGTATTGTGAAAAATTCTTCATTGGAGTAAGAATCTGTTGGAGACCATAAAATTCATTCACTGTGAGCACCTGTGACGAGCGCCTGACGAAGGTATGAGTGAAGACTATAACAAGGTGAAAGTAATGGTAAGCCGAACAAAGATATTTAAATCAAGTGGATGGTAAATTTGTCCATGTACATTCTATTAAAGTTGAGTATGGATGCGCAATGTATGAAGTTGGACTGGCAAAGCGTAATCACTGTAGGTTGAGGCGTGGTTAGGTGTAACAGAAATCGCATCTGTCAGGGCACACTGGACGAACTTAGGAATGGGCAGAGTCGATGCTGGCGGTGTACTTACTGCACACTCGAGTGATATGATCATTTCCAACTTTGGTGTGTTCTTTCTGAGCCTTCGTGGAAGAAGATTGCAAGTTGGCACACTGATCACTGGTAGGTTGGTCTAGTCATGGCCCACTGACACCCCGATTCATCTGTTGATCAGCCACAATGCTTTCATGTTTGACCGTTACGCTCATGGCACAGCGTTATTTTCCGCACACTGCATTGTGGTTTAAAATGTGTGCTGAACAAAGATATGAGACCTCACCACTCCAGCAGCTAAAGTAATTGTTTTAGCAAGAAGTCATTGATGTCTCATTCAGTAGACCCTACAGTGAAGATGCCGTTGTCGAATCGCATTGTTCAACGGTCATGCCGTATAAAGATATTCGATTCATTCAGAAGGCAGCAAAAAATCTTGCGCTGCGAAGTGATGGTGTGGAGTACTTGGCAAGTCTTCATGAAGTCAAGCCTACATTAGTGCGTTTGAGTCTTCTTCATAATTGTCAATTGTAATGTATAAATGAACTCATTCAAACTGGAACCTGTTTGGATGGTGGTCATTCCATAGATAAACTAAAAATGCAAAGTAGATTGGGAATGATAGTGCCGAAACTGCATCGAGGCGAAGGAACAACAGTCACCTAAGTAGCTATGGAGCGATCGGCGACCCACGTAGGCGCTAAAGAACAAGATCAAGGAGGTGAATGAGTAGATATTGAAAATGTAAAGACATGGACGAACTGATCTATTAAAAAGTGGATGATGGATGGATGTGTAGGTTGGTAAACAGGATACTTAATAATTGATCTGTGATTCGGTTCACTCACTGGAATTGAGATTAATCAAATAAATTCGATGCCTTTGTTTAGCGTTTCACTTAAACGTTGGCCCAAGGGAAATCTACGAAACAGAAAGCATTCAAGTAGCGGAAAATGAATAACTGTGGATGACTAGGATGTAAGAAGAAGGCGCTTTAGTCAGTTAAATGAATAGCTACTAAGAGGAGGTGAAAGCACCAGTTTTATGTTGATAGATTACTCAAGTTGCTAGCATTTGTGCCGGTTGATGTGGTTTGTTGGAGTCGAACAGATGCAACAACGAGGTGGCAACCAATTTGTCAGTGCCCTCGGAGGCTAGGCTGCAAGTGCATATGTAAAAAAATGCAAGAATTTGTCGTGTGGTTGATTGCTTGAATTCTGCCGTTGAAAAGCAGAAAACTGGCATTTTATTGTTCTCTTAAGGTGACAAAGCTCTTACACAACACCTGGTTCGTAAGTGTGGAACCCAAATCACACCCGACTGTCCTGCTTGAATCGACTTCCTCTTGATGGCAAATAATTTAAAGTTAAAGCTCTTTGTGCTCTAGCGAAGTGTCGAGGTGAGTGCAACGCCTCGAGACTCTCCATAAAACAAAGGGTAAGGGACGCATTGCTAAAATGCAGAGAAGCTCAAGATGGGAGGGTCTAACAGCACGTCATAGAGGTTCATTCCGCCAAAATGCTTGACATTAGAATTGCTTATGAAAAGACCTCAACAAGGCCGCGAATCCAAATCTAATCAATGAAAGAAAGCAATCTAACTATTCACATGCCATCAGTGATCGGTATGTCACCATTGCAATCCTGTTGAAGCAGTAGTCAATCGTGGGTCTCTCCATCTTTCACTTGATCACACGTCGTAGCCACCCGTTGTTATTGGTGCGCAGCCAGCAAATGCCCATTCCAGTAAGTATGGTTCCTTTATTGTGGCCCGTGTAAAGGCTATGAAACGGGGATATTAGCTGTTAATTACGAGAGCATCCTGAGCCTGTATTTTTACAAATGATCTGCCATTGCACTACTCTCATTGGAGAGAAGTGGATATTTATAATGTGGGGTTAGTTTAGCATGAGGAAGAGAATGGAGTGGCATGGAGTTCCTTTGATAGCATGTCAATCACCTCTCAAATGCCTCAAGACATTTGCTGCTGAGGAGTTAAAGACACGTTTACGATCCAGCCAAATGGAGTACGTAGGAATGACTACGAACTGGAACCATCACTACTTGTTCCAATTTGGCAACCACCTAGTCGCACAGCTACTCAAGTAATACAGTAAGGAGGTTAAGACGCCAACGTTCATTGAAAAAAGGCCATCTTTCTAGCATCCTCTGTCATTCCTACCTCCCTCTCTGTCTCCCTCACCCTCCTTCTGTCGCTCATTTCAGTGGTTTTGGTATGCAGGTAAAAGTGCGCGAAGTGCGACTAATGTCTACCCATAAACGATAAAATGTGACCAAAGCATAAGTTGGCAGTCTATGTCGCCTTGCGTGATCTAACTCAGGCTTTTCTGCCTTTGTCATCTCGATCCACACCTTCCACCAAATTCGGACACAATCATTGGCTGGCTGGTCTTCTTTCCAAAACACATCTATTCACGCAGCACAACTTAATTCAAATGGAAGCATTTAACTCGATCAAACGAAATTTCATTCATTAACAACCAACTACGAACTGACGTAATTTGGTTGGGCATGGCGACAAGAATGGCTTTGCATGCCGATGACCTCATTCCGCCTTCCTGTCCAGTTGTCACCAGACTTCGATAAGGAGGGGGGAAAGGGGGTAGAGCTTAACGCCGATTATCGTGTTCTCTGATGTATTATTAGCCTCGTGTGCCAGATTCTATGTTAATTATGTGAGTTCTGGATTAACGTGTTCGATTTTTGATCACACAGTTAGATATCCACCCCTTGAGGTCATGCAGCACATGGAGGGACACGCATTGCGGTCTATGTCCATCGAATAACGCAGACACATCTACCTGTTGTGGGTATTTTCTCATGTATATCATCAAAAAACTTGACACCGAATTCAGCGGTCAGGTAGGTCAACGCCTACAATGTCGTTATTTTTGCGTACTCTTTTTCACTGAAATGTTGTATTTGTTGTTGCGATTCGCATGACTCTGACCGCTTGCCATAACCTCGGAGGTATCCGATTCTGCATGCTACAGGGTGGCAATGCCGCAGACAGACCTCATTTCGAACGTTTGAGTATGCTGAAGTCTCAGAATGGATAGTTTGATAATTGGCTGTAAAAATCACCATCTTTGCTCAGGCCTCGAGTTTGGTCATAGATGATCGCTAAGTGCTGTAGACGACTAATCAGGCTAAAGTCGTGGATACCGTTGTACTAACATGAATACAAGTCGTGCGACGATTAGCTGTCACCCCTCATGAGTCAGACTTATGTCAAACGATTGAGCATGACATGACCTCGTCGAGAGTTGTTGTTTTGTCACGATTGACGTGTGGGAGCTCTATCTACAGCACTGAGTGGAATCCTTCCTTACCGGACACTGTTTCCGTAAGCAGTAC
>JADWOT020001845.1:0-33009 GCA_036345935.2 Taenia hydatigena | reverse complement strand
GAAGAGAAGTTGCATGCAAAGTAGTAGCGAGAGATGCTTTCACACTCACATTGGCAAATGTCGCATTTCGAAGTAACTCTCTTTCTTTATCCTTTTACGATAGAGCTTGCATTTCATTCAACTTTGCTCCTCGCCTTCTCCTTTTCCCTACCTAATATTTTATCCTTCCTCTATTCTACGCCTCTCATCTAGAAAAATACACTCCATTACCTAATTTTGGCAGAAGGTATCTCTTTTTCTGAAGATCAAGTTGGAACTTGGGGTTGGTTTCAGGGCTCGATGGTAGGGTGTCAGGAGTACCAACTGGGCAGGTTGATGTGAGTTCTAGGATGGGTTTCGGTATACATTTGCACTAATAAAAATAGATTTTAAAACCTTCTTGCCCTCCTTGTCTCAGTGTCGCAAAAGGGCGATTCGATTTGAGTTCATATTTTAACAAAAAATTTGTTTACCCATTCAAGCGACAGCTTGATTGATTTACATCTTTCCATCTCATTCATCAATGCGCACAGTTGCTGGTGACCCACTCATCAAACTTTACTCGTTTTGGCTTCTAGGCGGCTTTATTAAGAGGACAGAAGGAAGTACAACTTACAGTCAGACGATGAGACGAGAGTAGGTAGATCCTAAGTAAAAGCAAATTAAGCGTCAAAATACGGAGTCCCCAGAACAAAATTTTAGAAAATCGCGCAATCCATCCCCCTTCAAAACAATCGACACGACTAAAGACTTACATATCCTATTGGTCAAACCCGCATTAGAGATTTTATTGGCTCCCGTAGTCTATAAATATGGCAAGTAATTAAGTCAAGAGCGCAGATTTGCATGATCACGAGTTCATAATGTCCAACTCTACAGACAGAAGCATTTTGGACCACCTCAGTCCAGAACAAATCCAAATTCTGGCAACACTGCTGGCAAATGGTATTGTCTATCAAGTTATATTATCACTCTTTATTCTTTCCTTTGTTTGCATACCTTCGTATCTCTAGCTTTTGTGCCGTTATCACCACATTACGTCCATTGGTCACCATAAGTTGAAGCTGGATTCATTTGTTGTCCCTTGCAGCTGCCCATTTCCACAGCCACAGTGGCATACCTGGCGCAATTACTGTAGATAAAGCTCTACATCATTTTTCTCAATTTCACATCGGTCAGAGCTGACATAGGAAAGCTTTTGTACAATATTTTTCATCAATGCCATTACTATTTTCAACCATCGCAAAGACGTCCCAACGATCACGCAGAGTTAAGGTCAATCAGGACCCAATTTCATGCACAAAATAGCACACTCGATATGAATAAACCCCTGACTTAATTGAAGTGGAGCTAACATTTAGTTATATTCGGAAGTTCGTGTTCTTATCCCAGTCGTTTTACTTTGACAGGTGAACCAAATACGGAATGTCCACTCGTACCTGGGGGAGAGACAAACTCACGTCCCCAACAATTAGCCTCATCGACTTCGTTACCAACCTCACAACAGCAAGTGGAACACGAAACACCCTCCACGTCACAAGAGGTGGGAGAGACAGTCTCGAGTCTGGCCATACCTCCAGCGTTTTCAAGACCCAATTCTCCCCTAGTGTGTTTGTCAAAGATCAAAGATGAAGACGAGCGAACCCAGCTGAATTCACCGCCACCAAAGCGGCTGAAACTTGACGAGGCTACTTCTAACGGATCGGATATCTTAGGAGCAATGTCTGCATTTCCCCTACGCAGTCCGCAGCCTACCAGTCCTCCAAAGCCTGTATTACCACAGACGTCCCGCATCGACCAACCTCAAGCTACCGCCTCGTTACTAAGCCTCTCAACATTGATCACACTACTAATTAACATCTTGTCAAAGCTGAGTCAACGGCTGCTACAACCCCAAGTGCAAGGACCGTCCACACCGCCAAGCATGCAACAACACCTTCCGACAAACGTCTTCTCAATTCCAGACTACTCTCTTCTCAAACATCTTGCTGCCACTGCATCTATGCCTGATGCAGCAAACTCCTCTACAACACCAGCCGCGGAACAGCCTCAGGTACGCCAGACACTATCTGAGGCACAACGACTTGGTAAACGCAGGGTTCTCTTCACGCCCTTCCAAATTAATGAGATGATGAGGCACTTTAAAGAGAACAACTACATTAGTAGGAGTGAATGCAAAGATCTGGCGCGGCGCATTAACCTGACAAAAACTCAGGTTGGTCAAGCGTTAAGGTGTTAAGTGAGCTTGTATAATGGACAACTTTTATTGTGTCGTCTGTACTCGCCATAATTTTGACTTTTCTGTTAGGTTAAGACATGGTTCCAAAACCAACGTTACATAACAAAAAAGGCCGGCGGAAAAATTTTTGGCAATGAGGCACCTGTTGCACAGCCTATGGTTCGTGGCACGGACAGAAGTGCCTCATCAACGGACTCGTACGACAGTAGCCTCCGTGAAAGCTTAGGAACTACTGAGAGCTCTCCATCACAACGGGAGTCCCAACAGACGGTAGTACAATCGGAGCAAGCCCCTTCAGGAGAAGATGGTGATAGGCTGTTGAGGCAAATTCAGCTACTTAGGGCTCTGGCGGAGTGGTTCGAAAATCAGCATGCTACTGATACAGACCAAAATTAGCATGGTGAAGACGAAATTATAAAGAAGTATGTAGAGTTGACAAAAACAGTCATTCGCTTTCTCTGTGAAGCGTCTGCAAACTGTCCTTACCTGCCTTTCATGAAGTGGTTGTGATGATGATGTTTTGCTATTCTAACTTTATGTCCATATGGCATGTCATGATGGCAACCATCTTGTAGGCCTCAATTTTTATAAAAAAACAAATAAATTGATATTTTTTAAAATATTCTCTTGGGTTGCTATGCTTGAGGTTGGGAGTCGCTAGAATGAATTGATTTGTAGGCACAGCAAGTCCACCGTTTGAATTCTAAGTAGAAATAATTTAAACTAACACATTTTAAAGCTGCAGGGTACGTTAAAAATGGCCTTTGGTTGGGAGATGGCGTCTAGAGCAGCTGTTAATACCCAGTCAATGCGAAGAGTCAATTAGTTATTTTTGACGCAAAGACGATCAAACAACTTGACTGTAATTCATTTCCACCTGCTGCACAGCTCAGGTCAAACCTTTAAAGGTTTCAGGTCTGGTGTAGGGCACAGTACAACATCATACGCAGATCTTTATTTCGATGACCAGGTTGTAGCCAATCAAAGGTCCAATGTTTGACAGGTTTGCTGTTATCCTCTACTTCTTTTCCTTCTTCTTCCAACAGCGCAATGCACTACCTCACTTCCACTGTTCTAGAAGTGAAGGCTTACCCAGGTCAAATACATCACATACGGAAGCGAAGATGACGCCCAACCCATCAAAGTGGTCCGAGGTAATGTCTACCAGAAGTAGATCTGTGTTCCACTCCACTTTCGGGGTCCACAGATGAGTTTGCTTCTAACAAAAACACTCATGACTTGGTGCTAACCAAACTAAACGAAGTTGCAAGAGAAGTAGAGAAAGACCGAGATAAAACGGAAAATTTCTATCAAGATGGCAAAGGCCATGGTCCTTTACAATTCTAGGTTCGTCTTCTCAAAAGGGTAAAACGAATCCAGATGCAGATCGTAGGACATGTCTTACATGTTCTTAATACCCACTCTCTCTCTTAACTGCTCCATCATTCAACTGCAAAAGTTGGAGCATGAATGGCTTCTTATTTAAGTTTGTGACACCGTTAAGACAGAAAACTCCAACGCTTTAGCTCCAATGTCAACCTAATTCACCTATGAGGCAAACGCTCTTAAGGTAGCTGGAGTACAGAAGTGGCCTCAATCAATCACCACCATGCAGCATTGCATAGTCCCTTTCGTAGAGTTAATCAAGACCGCCTTGAATAGACAGACGACAGCCCACTCCAACGGATCGCCTCCCATGGGTCAAACATATGTTACCCCAGGTCAGCGGTCCTAGGGGGAGCAAAAATACGATACATGCTCATTCCCTAACCCAGTACTGTTGTCAGGCTATATGCAGCTCAAGACCCAGTAAAATATTTACGAGAGAACAACAATGTGTCATTTCGGTATTTTTTTTTAAACAAACGTGAATGTTAATGGCTCGCGCAATCGTTTCGTGAATGTTTTTACTTCCAGCACCAACCAATTTACGATGGCTGACTGTGTGCATCGAAAGTACGAGGAGGTCTCTAAGCCGTTCCGGTGAACTCTAATTCAATGTCTACACAAATAATACACTTCCTATCTTTGTTTCCTACCATTGTTGTCGTCAGTGTCGCGAAACAGGGTAGTGGGGACGATATCTACCCGGTGCATTGCAAGCCACTAATTGGGTTAGTAAAAAAATGAAAAAAGAAATGGGAAATGAACGCACTTGACGTCACACTAGGTTGATGGGTCAGAGCCGGAGAAAAGCTTGCATCACTTCCGCTACAACACTGGTGATTGAGTTATCATGCGGTCGACAATTGAGGTGTCGTCAGCATAAAGACGCACAGTCAAACCAGCCAATCAAAGAAACGCTGAGGTACAAAAGAACAGTAGGAAAATGTCCAGAGCAGTAGTTGTTCCATTCTAAATTCTTCTATCATTTTCGTCGCTCCTACTGACTTTTGTATTATAGTTCCTGGATGAGGAATAAACCTCTGAGTAGTGCTAGTAAACCCTCTCTCCTTAGCTGCTCTGCACTTCGGCAATGCAGCTTATGTCCTCCGTCTTAAGGAATGTCTTTAGGTGCAACACCTGCTTCAACACTTCTCCGAAGCACGTGCAGCTTCGGCTTTATGTTATTTGTCTTCACAAGGAAGTCACTTGAAGCTAGACAGCCGGGTATGAGTTGGGTCGCCCCACTTACTACTCTGCTAGTATGTAAAAGCTTTGCCACCTAAGGAGAACATTACACTGCCCGTTATTTATTATCAAACGGCCGAATTTAGGCAATTAACCACATGGCAGACCCTTGCAGTCATTTACATAGACACTTGAAATCTGGCCTTCTAGAGCACTGCTAAACTAGTCGCCACCCATTGTTGCATTAATTCGACTCTAACGACACTCATTAAAAAGGTACGCATCAGAAGAGTCAAGCCAATCACCGGGTTTATCCTGATTAGAGCAGTTTCATCTCTTGTCTAGCAATCTGACAGCTTTTTGCAACATTAACGTGGTCGGAGTTGTGTTTACATAAAAGAACAGAAGTTATAAAATTCATTATATTCGAGTGGATGCTCCTAAAGAAGCGTAAGCACTTTTAATGGCCGCTTTGCCTGTGGGTATCAGCAAAAGTAGTCCACTTCCTTTTGTTTCACAACCGACTCATTTAACTTATTTTGCCTACGATTATCTAGAGTCCAGATGAGACGACAATCACTGGCAGTGAATGAAGAGGTCGAGGATGAGGCAGTGAGTGCATGAGGTCAAGCACTCTCTTGCAACAATGCGACATGCTTTCGGGTGCTTGACTAGCTGCGTCTGTTTTTGAAGAAGAGCTCTCTCTTGAACACCTTCGAAATATTGCAGGAAGATGTACAACGCAATAAAACGACCCTCCAAAGGAAGTCATGACAATATGTGGCATCCATTGCCTACCTCGGTCGCAAAACTTAGGGGCTAACTAAGTTGACAGGGGCAGAAGTAAGTGCGGCAGATTGTATGCCGGCACTTACTGCAAAAACGTTTAGTTGGACAGCAGCAAGTCGCCGTCACTGTAAGGACAGTAGATTGGGAGGATACTCAAAAAAGCTTGTCTTTAAAATCGGTCAAAAGAGGGTAAACAGGCAAGATCTGAATAGCTAAATGGCTGATGAAGGATATCCATGGGCTGCTGCATTTACTGTGATGTAATGCTGACCTTATACGGATAAAGGGATCCAAAAAACCAGGTTAGTGGACGCACCACAAATTCTGTCCTGTAATCGGAAGCATTCCAAGCACGCTCCACTTCGTGTAGCTCGATGAAAAAGGCCTTCTCTGCCTTAATGACTGTCCTTTATAATACAACAAGTTATAAGCAGGAGGGACGGGAGGAGTAATGTGTTTACTAAGGAATATAGAACTCAAAATTGTGAGGTCCAGAATGCACTAGCAGCTGCGACGAATCTTCTCATTCCCTATCCCTTCACACAGAACATGGTAAATTAGCACACCTGACGTCTGTCGCATTTCAACCACACTTAATCTGGATGCCTTAGGTGTACAGCAACTAACCATGCTTCAGTAACCGATTTGCAACGATGCGTACTCAAGTGAAATGAGGGTAGAAATTTAAATTATCATCTTAGCCTGTTCGCACTAAAAACCTACTAATCACTGAGGCTTACCGATGGTTAATTTCCAAAGTTACGTCTTTGCTAAGCCTCGTTCGTCTGCAATGTCAGGGCGAACGCACAGGCATGCGAATTCCTCCCTTTGATCATTGCACGAATACGTCAACGAGGATTGCAACTGAGGAGCATCGAAACACTTCATTGTGGTGACATAGGCCGGAGCAAAAGAAGCGATTTAACAAACACTCACGACTGCAACGTGAGACCTGACGTGGGTGTGCCTGTGGCTGAGCAGAGGTAAGAAGGCTGTGGGCAGTAGTGCTTGCATTCTCTAACCCAACTAGAGTTGCATAGATGGGCTTCCTTGTTGCATAACATGACGCCCCACTCTAAACTATCTGCATAATTCTCCACCGTGTTGTCAAATGATCCAAAAATACTCGTTTGCGTAGGTTAGGTCGAGAGAATTGCCGATTGGATTCAATCTTGTCTTTATTGACATCGTCAACGCAACGAATAGTTTATATTCAATTGCGATCCCTCGATGGCACCTGCATGTCACTGTGCTCTTTTCCACTCCGTATGTCCAGCTTTGATCTCAATTGCTGCTTTCCAATTCGTTGTCTGCCATAATTGTTATCTCATGATCTTAAGGGAAACAGTGACAAATGTGATATGTTCAACATGCATTGAGCATTCACTTAGATAGGGTTCTCCAAGTAGCAACTTGTAAAGAGGGCCATCTTCTTCCTCTCACTTTATCCAGCTTTTATCATTATTGGTGCTGTGCAATTTGTTTTCGAATACAAACCCACATTGCAGTTCACCTCACTTCCTTTCGCAATGGGAAATTATGGCAGTCCTTTATTTGGTAGATATTTTTGCAGAGACTTAATTTGACATGATGGATGCTTGAGTTCTGTTTGTTTGAGATTCGACTCACCTTGGTGCTGGTTTGTATTTGTTGAATTCTACTAGTTGGTGTGGTAGTCATCAAAGTGTTAGCGAGGAGGAGCGAGCAAAGCATCTGCATCCACCCTCTACGCGGACCTCTAATTGCAAACTGCTAAGGTGCTACGAGCACAGCATTGTACTTGTCCCATGAAGCGGTACTCTGTGTCTCTATGCTACCATTTGTTGCTTCATTCGTGTGAGATATGCATGCACAGTTTGTCGAGGCAGAAGACTTCGTGACGCTCTCCAGTCCACGAACTGTGCAATACAGAGGCTTTGTTTGGCGCCTAGCTCATCAAGCATATTTCAGTGGTTAGTAAAGCCAGAGCACCCCACCCCTGCGTCGTGTCTACCTGACGGCAAGGCAATTGTGCGTCCGCATGGTTTCTCTTCCCTTAGGTAATCTAACTCACAGGCACAGTTTTCATCTTCAGTGACGCAAGATGTTTGAGACGGCGTGTACGTATCTATGTGGGGCTTAATCCAATTGCAAGAACTGATTAACCATCTCTATGACTAGGCGAATTATCACGTGAATATCCATTGCTCACCCCTTCTAAGAGGTTAAGTGCTTCTGACGCTGCGTGGAAGCAGATATTGCAGAGGTTCGTAAGGAATACAACAAAATGTGTACATAATGATAATAGTGATCCACATGACCCTGTTCTGCACATTGTTTAAGTGAGCGGATTCTACGAAAGGTTTGATGTGTCAGTTGGAAAAATCCACCATCGTCTCGTGGTTTTGCGACGGTGATGGGATGGTCTCTTCTGCCCACATTGCATTTTGGGCTCTGGCCACCACGCTCAACAGAACTAATAATGCTGCACGCTAGGCAACCTAAAATGTTTAAAATTGACACATGTATCTTTCTTTATTTGTTGATTACCAGCGTCAGATAAATGGCTGCCCTTCTTCATTACGCAGTATTCGTCTACCATCAACGCTGCTCTAGTGAATGCCAAATCAATTACTGACTCTGCCACACAACTGCTACTAGGCATCGATTCAATAGTAAGGGCGTTCTAATTCAGAATCTGGTAGCAAGAAAGTCAGCATCACCGATGCGGTACTAGGAGCTGCATCTGGAATCCACGCTGCTTGTCAATCGAAAAACAACCTTCTTGTGTTAGTGGCAGTAATGATGGTCTGAGCAGGCATGTGTGCATTTTCAATCCGATTATTCGTGGCTATCATCTGTCATAGGAGAACGTATTGCACCTTCATCGAAGAGAGGGGAGAATCGATGCTGATTTCGAAGCAGGTAAAGGTGAGTGAGGCGTAAGGGAACCAAGGGAGCAAAACGTTCTCGTGTTACTCAAATGGAAAACGAAGGCAAGGAAATGCAACACAGGGAGCACTCACTCCCCATTCTTTGGTTGTGTTGAATGCACGGAATGCACACGATGGGGCATAATGCAAGGTGCACCATTCAGGAGCCTATTGAGCGTAGTAGGAAAGGAGAAGAAAATCACTAAAGGCAGATTTGATGATTATCATGCCATAACTCCAACCGCCTCATGTGATTAAGTTGACGCCTTTTAATAAATAAATAGCTGGTACATACACTTCAAGATGCCTGTTCCAGCATGCATCGCCTCACAAGAAACACATTTCTACTGTTGCTGCTGCCTTGTTTTTCTCTTTCTATTCAACCCCCTTTCACCAACAGAATCAACTTCGCCTATTTGTGGATGTGCGCAAAGCAAACGCCTTTTCATGCTTCCTTCCTCATCCCCTTTATTTGGCCTCCAGAAAGAGGATTGCCGAATCTTTCATGCACTGTCATAAAGACTCTTCGGCACATGCACCGATTTGTGGTAACATAAATTGTACTTATTCCGATTCTTTTTTCGCTTAATTTAATTAAACTTCACCATCTGGCCCAGTTTATGCTGCCTGCGCCCAACCATGTGCGCTTGTGTATGTGTGTGATGAAGAGTGGATTCACCTTCATTATTAACACAACTTCAAAACCATCCACACACAAAAAATACCGGTGCGCTATTAGTTGAAACCCTCTGCTCCTTCTACTCTCACATAGAACCACACTCTACACTCCACACATACTGAGGTGGGAGGGCATCACTCTTCCTCTGTCACGGGTAGTCACTCCTCACGTCATCGGGAGGAGATGCTTCAACTTCCCATCCCCTCGTTGACCAGTAGCAGCTGCTTCATCATGAGTGGTCTTTTAACCCCTCTAACGACCATGCGGGAGGAAAAAGATGGCCACTCAGCCATCAGTTAGTGGATTGTGTGCATTGCCGCATGCTAGTAGAGAATAAGCTGGCGAAGTGGTGTAGGACAAAATAGGAAAGGAAAAAAGAAGGACAGAAAGGGAAAATTAATGGTAATCCAAGCTAAGCCATGCTAAAACATGATTTGGTATTCGGATAGAGCATGATTAAGTCATATCCAGTGTAGCCTGTGCTAGTCTGATTCAGGTTATGAATCTGTGCATTATTTGATCATGCCACAATTAGTATTGAAACCAGTGGAGAGATGAAAGGGAACCTACAAAGAGGGTGCCGGCAGACACTGAGGTAGAACGGAAAGGTGAGAGAAGCGTAAAAATGCAAAGGAGCGGGATGTTTTCGTGGCATCAAGGTGAAAAAAATAAAGATAAGGAACTAATGAGTCGATGAGAATAACAAGGGTAGTGTGGCATAATGCGAGCCGCAATACGTGTGAACATGTAGAGCGTAGTAGGCGGCAGAGGGGACACTCATCGAAGATTCGTTCAAGTAAGACATGAGAAAGGAGGCTTAGATAAGAGAGCTCCTCTCCACCCATCTCCAAGATGCCATCATGCTTACTCATAGTCTGCAAGAAAGAAAGGAAAGACCTCAATTAGCGTTGCATGGAGTTGTGCCGAGTTGATTAGTTAGGCTAAATGGGAGTGCTGGGGCTGACTTAACTCAAAACAAACAAGAAGCCGTATTTAAGCTTGTCATAATCTAGCCTAGGTTGCCAATTTCGTCTATTCCGACCCAGTCCAAATTAGTCAGATCTAGTCAAACATACTTATGCGAACCGTGCTACAGTGCTTCCAAAGAGGGACATAAATATTGGCCAAGTTGTTTTGCACCAGCATTTCTGATGCTGCTACTTATTTGAGGGTTTGGAGCATATTTGAGAAGTGACAAGTAGGTGCGGCATGGCAAGCGTGGTGCAGGGAAGAATGATGGTATGATAAATCAACGGTTCTCTCCTAAAGAAAACTATTCAGTTAACAAAGGGGATTTTCTGATGCGTACCCTAACTCTACGTCAAAACAAATTGGTCTTTTGCAAAACAAGAAACACTTAGAGCGCAGTGCACATGAAATGTTGTAGTTTTCGGCTTTAGAGGTCTCATCTACTCAAATGAAAACATTTCGTGCTCGACCTTCTGCAGTCAAATGATAGATAAGTTAAGAGAGGAAGTGGGTATTGAAAGCATGTAAGACAACACAACCCCATTACATCTACTGCGTCCAATCAGCGCGGCGCAACGAGCGCTTACTTAGCTTATTAAAGCCAATCACGTCCAAAGCTGTGGCGAGCAGTAAGGCAGCATCGTGTGTGTATGAGTGCATCTTTTGATTTCGTGATACACTTGCTTAAAATTGCATTGCAGCAATTACTTGCAAAATTATCAGGCATAGACTCGTATTATATAGTGCGTAAATTACAACTTCAGTGAATAATAACGAATGGATGGCAATAAGAATTGGTTTCAATGCACTTTTCAAGTGAAAACAGTCAGCATACGTCAGCCAAGCGACTGAGAAAAGGTTATTGCCCTCCAAAAAGCAAATCGACTTCCACTTCTTGCAGCCTCGATTCACTTGGACATTGCCTTCCAGTAAAAAATGTTTACTTTGCTTACCCCTGGAGCATAAAACGCACAAGTGGAAGATAAAATAGCTAAGATCATTGAATACATGCGGAACTGGATCCAAGACAATTTTTGCTATCAACTTGATCGCACCTCCTCCCCATTCCACCAGCTGTAAGGGTTGTTATCAAGATGGTAAAAGAGACCATGAAGATGCTAACACTTGGGTATTCTAATATCTTTTCCAAAACGATGGATGTCGATCGACCTAGACGAGGTGTGTGAGATGAGATAGTCCACCACTGCGTTTCGGATAAGGCATCATCACCTGTGACATGGGTGATGAAGCATACCCTTCTTTAAGAAGCAAGAAAATAACTTACCTCAAGCCAAAGAACCGTCTTGCAAAGCAAACTAAGGCTGCTTTATAGTTCCAGAGACTGAGCTGTTGGTGTATGGGGATCGAATGCAAATTGTGCTGCTGCTCTAGCATAGCCCTGTGGCCGTAATTGGAGCCACATAGCGCCTCTTTTGTTCCCTTATGACTTTGTGCCATGCCAGAAGTGCCTCAAGATAGTGGTATGAGTGCAGCAGCTACACTTTGCTGCGAACGAATCAATAAATTAAAATCGTTTAACGCACAACTGTTGTGTTGAGAGAAGAGTGAGTGCTTTGAATATGGTAAGTCCAAGTTGATTTTAATAATACATTGCAGTTACAGTCAAGGACTAAGCTAAGCAAAACCCTCTTGTACTCCTTTACGTGCACCAAACTACTTCAATGTAAGAATTTGCCACACTTTTGTAGATGCTGCAAGTGGCGTCATTTGAGGAACAAAATGAATGCATTATTTTATGCTGCATTACCTCACAGTGTCCTATGAATTGCGTCGCACAATGTGTGGATGGAAAGGGGTGCGAAAAAGAAGGGGCGAGTGGACGAAAAGCAGTTTGTCAAATATGGTATCGCCTTGGTGAAACGGGACTCCAAAGAAATCGAAACAATGCAACAATGGGTGGCGACTAGTTTAGCAGTGCTCTAGAAGGCCAGATTTCAAGTGTCTATGTAAATGACTGCAAGGGTCTGCCATGTGGTTAATTGCCTAAATTCGGCCGTTTGATAATAAATAACGGGCAGTGTAATGTTCTCCTTAGGTGGCAAAGCTTTTACATACTAGCAGAGTAGTAAGTGGGGCGACCCAACTCATACCCGGCTGTCTAGCTTCAAGTGACTTCCTTGTGAAGACAAATAACATAAAGCCGAAGCTGCACGTGCTTCGGAGAAGTGTTGAAGCAGGTGTTGCACCTAAAGACATTCCTTAAGACGGAGGACATAAGCTGCATTGCCGAAGTGCAGAGCAGCTAAGGAGAGAGGGTTTACTAGCACTACTCAGAGGTTTATTCCTCATCCAGGAACTATAATACAAAAGTCAGTAGGAGCGACGAAAATGATAGAAGAATTTAGAATGGAACAACTACTGCTCTGGACATTTTCCTACTGTTCTTTTGTACCTCAGCGTTTCTTTGATTGGCTGGTTTGACTGTGCGTCTTTATGCTGACGACACCTCAATTGTCGACCGCATGATAACTCAATCACCAGTGTTGTAGCGGAAGTGATGCAAGCTTTTCTCCGGCTCTGACCCATCAACCTAGTGTGACGTCAAGTGCGTTCATTTCCCATTTCTTTTTTCATTTTTTTACTAACCCAATTAGTGGCTTGCAATGCACCGGGTAGATATCGTCCCCACTACCCTGTTTCGCGACACTGACGACAACAATGGTAGGAAACAAAGATAGGAAGTGTATTATTTGTGTAGACATTGAATTAGAGTTCACCGGAACGGCTTAGAGACCTCCTCGCACTTTCGATGCACACAGTCAGCCATCGTAAATTGGTTGGTGCTGGAAGTAAAAACATTCACGAAACGATTGCGCGAGCCATTAACATTCACGTTTGTTTAAAAAAAATTACCGAAATGACACATTGTTGTTCTCTCGTAAATATTTTGCTGGGTCTTGAGCTGCATATAGCTTGACAACAGTACTGGGTTAGGGAATGAGCATGTATCGTATTTTTGCTCCCCCTAGGACCGCTGACCTGGGGTAACATATGTTTGACCCATGGGAGGCGATCCGTTGGAGTGGGCTGTCGTCTGTCTATTCAAGGCGGTCTTGATTAACTCTACGAAAGGGACTATGCAATGCTGCATGGTGGTGATTTATTGGGGCCACTTCTGTACTCCAGCTACCTTAAGAGCGTTTGCCTCATAGGTGAATTAGGTTGACATTGGAGCTAAAGCGTTGGAGTTTTCTGTCTTAACGGTGTCACAAACTTAAATAAGAAGCCATTCATGCTCCAACTTTTGCAGTTGAATGATGGAGCAGTTAAGAGAGAGAGTGGGTATTAAGAACATGTAAGACATGTCCTACGATCTGCATCTGGATTCGTTTTACCCTTTTGAGAAGACGAACCTAGAATTGTAAAGGACCATGGCCTTTGCCATCTTGATAGAAATTTTCTGTTTTATCTCGGTCTTTCTCTACTTCTCTTGCAACTTCGTTTAGTTTGGTTAGCACCAAGTCATGAGTGTTTTTGTTAGAAGCAAACTCATCTGTGGACCCCGAAAGTGGAGTGGAACACAGATCTACTTCTGACAGACATTACCTCGGACCACTTTGATGGGTTGGGCGTCATCTTCGCTTCCGTATGTGATGTATTTGACCTGGGTAAGCCTTCACTTCTAGAACAGTGGAAGTGAGGCAGTGCATTGCGCTGTTGGAAGAAGAAGGAAAAGAAGTAGAGGATAACAGCAAACCTGTCAAACATTGGACCTTTGATTGGCTACAACCTGGTCATCGAAATAAAGATCTGCGTATGATGTTGTACTGTGCCCTACACCAGACCTGATACCTTTAAAGGTTTGACCTGAGCTGTGCAGCAGATGGAAATGAATTACAGTCAAGTTGTTTGATCGTCTTTGCGTCAAAAATAACTAATTGACTCTTCGCATTGACTGGGTATTAACAGCTGCTCTAGACGCCATCTCCCAACCAAAGGCCATTTTTAACGTACTCTGCAGCTTTAAAATGTGTTAGTTTAAATTATTTCTACTTAGAATTCAAACGGTGGACTTGCTGTGCCTACAAATCAATTCATTCTAGCGACTCCCAACCTCAAGCATAGCAACCCAAGAGAATATTTTAAAAAATATCAATTTATTTGTTTTTTTTTATAAAAATTGAGGCCTACAAGATGGTTGCCATCATGACATGCCATATGGACATAAAGTTAGAATAGCAAAACATCATCATCACAACCACTTCATGAAAGGCAGGTAAGGACAGTTTGCAGACGCTTCACAGAGAAAGCGAATGACTGTTTTTGTCAACTCTACATACTTCTTTATAATTTCGTCTTCACCATGCTAATTTTGGTCTGTATCAGTAGCATGCTGATTTTCGAACCACTCCGCCAGAGCCCTAAGTAGCTGAATTTGCCTCAACAGCCTATCACTATCTTCTCCTGAAGGGGCTTGCTCCGATTGTACTACCGTCTGTTGGGACTCCCGTTGTGATGGAGAGCTCTCAGTAGTTCCTAAGCTTTCACGGAGGCTACTGTCGTACGAGTCCGTTGATGAGGCACTTCTGTCCGTGCCACGAACCATAGGCTGTGCAACAGGTGCCTCATTGCCAAAAATTTTTCCGCCGGCCTTTTTTGTTATGTAACGTTGGTTTTGGAACCATGTCTTAACCTAACAGAAAAGTCAAAATTATGGCGAGTACAGACGACACAATAAAAGTTGTCCATTATACAAGCTCACTTAACACCTTAACGCTTGACCAACCTGAGTTTTTGTCAGGTTAATGCGCCGCGCCAGATCTTCGCATTCACTCCTACTAATGTAGCTGTTCTCTTTAAAGTGCCCCATCATCTCATTAATTTGGAAGGGCGTGAAGAGAACCCTGCGTTTACCAAGTCGTTGTGCCTCAGATACTGTCTGGCATACCTGAGGCTGTTCTGCGGCTGGTGTTTTAGAGGAGTTTGCTGCATCAGGCATAGATGCAGTGGCAGCAAGATTTTTGGGAAGAGAGTAGTCTGGAATTGAGAAGACGTTTGTCGGAAGGTGTTGTTGCATGCTTGGCGGTGTGGACGGTCCTTGCACTTGGGGTTGTAGCAGCCGTTGACTCAGCTTTGACAAGATGTTAATTAGTAGTGTGATCAATGTTGAGAGGCTTAGTAACAAGGCGGTAGCTTGAGGTTGGTCGATGCGGGACGTCTGTGGTAATACAGGCTTTGGAGGACTGGTAGGCTGCGGACTGCGTAGGGGAAATGCAGACATTGCTCCTAAGATATCCGATCCGTTAGAAGTAGCCTCGTCAAGTTTCAGCCGCTTTGGTGGCGGCGAATTCAGCTGGGTTCGCTCGTCTTCATCTTTGATCTTTGACAAACACACTAGGGGAGAATTGGGTCTTGAAAACGCTGGAGGTATGGCCAGACTCGAGACTGTCTCTCCCACCTCTTGTGACGTGGAGGGTGTTTCGTGTTCCACTTGCTGTTGTGAGGTTGGTAACGAAGTCGATGAGGCTAATTTTTGGGGACGTGAGTTTGTCTCTCCCCCAGGTACGAGTGGACATTCCGTATTTGGTTCACCTGTCAAAGCAAAACGACTGGGATAAGAACACGAACTTCCGAATGCAACTAAATGTTAGCTCCACTTCAATTAAGTCAGGGGTTTATTCATATCGAGTGTGCTATTTTGTGCATGAAATTGGGTCCTGATTGACCTTAACTCTACGTGATCGTTGGGACGTCTTTGCGATGGTTGAAAATAGTAATGGCATTGATGAAAAATATTGTACAAAAGCTTTCCTATGTCAGCTCTGACCGATGTGAAATTGAGAAAAATGATGTAGAGCTTTATCTACAGTAATTGCGCCAGGTATGCCACTGTGGCTGTGGAAATGGGCAGCTGCAAGGGACAACGAATGAATCCAGCTTCAACTTATGGTGACCAATGGACGTAATGTGGTGATGACGGCACAAAAGCTAGAGATACGAAGGTATGCAAACAAAGGAAAAAATAAAGAGTGATAATATACCTTGATAGACAATACCATTTGCCAGCAGTGTTGCCAGAATTTGGATTTGTTCTGGACTGAGGTGGTCCAAAATGCTTCTGTCTGTAGAGTTGGACATTATGAACTCGTGATCATGCAAATCTGCGCTCTTGACTTAATTACTTGCCATATTTATAGACTACGGGAGCCAATAAAATCTCTAATGCGGGTTTGACCAATAGGATTTGTAAGTCTTTAGTCGTGTCGATTGTTTTGAAAGGGGATGGATTGCGCGATTTTCTAAAATTTTGTTCTGGGGACTCCGTATTTTGACGCTTAATTTGCTTTTACTTAGGATCTACCTACTCTCGTCTCATCGTCTGACTGTAAATTGTACTTCCTTCTGTCCTCTTAATAAAGCCGCCTAGAAGCCAAAACGAGTAAAGTTTGATGAGTGGGTCACCAGCAACTGTGCGCATTGATGAATGAGATGGAAAGATGTAAATCAATCAAGCTGTCGCTTGAATGGGTAAACAAATTTTTTGTTAAAATATGAACTCAAATCGAATCGCCCTTTTGCGACACTGAGACAAGGAGGACAAGAAGGTTTTAAAATCTATTTTTATTAGTGCAAATGTATACCGAAACCCATCCTAGAACTCACATCAACCTGCCCAGTTGGTACTCCTGACACCCTACCACCGAGCCCTGAAACCAACCCCAAGTTCAAACTTGATCTTCAGAAAAAGAGATACCTTCTGCCAAAATTAGGTAATGGAGTGTGTTTTTCTAGATGAGAGGCGTAGAATAGAGGAAGGATAAAATATTAGGTAGGGAAAAGGAGAAGGCGAGGAGCAAAGTCGAATGAAATGCAAGCTCTATCGTAAAAGGATAAAGAAAGAGAGTTACTTCGAAATGCGACATTTGCCAATGTGAGTGTAAAAGCATCTCTCGCTACTACTTTGCATGCAACTTCTCTTCGTACTGCTTACGGAAACAGTGTCCGGTAAGGAAGGATTCCACTCAGTGCTGTAGATAGAGCTCCCACACGTCAATCGTGACAAAACAACAACTCTCGACGAGGTCATGTCATGCTCAATCGTTTGACATGAGTCTGACTCATGAGGGGTGACAGCTAATCGTCGCACGACTTGTATTCATGTTGGTACAACGGTATCCACGACTTTAGCCTGATTAGTCGTCTACAGCACTTAGCGATCATCTATGACCAAACTCGAGGCCTGAGCAAAGATGGTGATTTTTACAGCCAATTATCAAACTATCCATTCTGAGACTTCAGCATACTCAAACGTTCGAAATGAGGTCTGTCTGCGGTATTGCCACCCTGTAGCATGCAGAATCGGATACCTCCGAGGTTATGGCAAGCGGTCAGAGTCATGCGAATCGCAACAGCAAATACAACATTTCAGTGAAAAAGAGTACGCAAAAATAACGACATTGTAGGCGTTGACCTACCTGACCGCTGAATTCGGTGTCAAGTTTTTTGATGATATACATGAGAAAATACCCACAACAGGTAGATGTTTCTGCGTTATTCGATGGACATAGACCGCAATGCGTGTCCCTCCATGTGCTGCATGACCTCAAGGGGTGGAGATCTAACTGTGTGATCAAAAATTAAACACGTTAATCCAGAACTCACATAATTAACATAGAATCTGGCACACGAGGCTAATAATACATCAGAGAACACGATAATCGGCGTTAAGCTCTACCCCCTTTCCCCCCTCCTTATCGAAGTCTGGTGACAACTGGACAGGAAGGCGGAATGAGGTCATCGGCATGCAAAGCCATTCTTGTCGCCATGCCCAACCAAATTACGTCAGTTCGTAGTTGGTTGTTAATGAATGAAATTTCGTTTGATCGAGTTAAATGCTTCCATTTGAATCAAGTTGTGCTGCGTGAATAGATGTGCTTTGGAAAGAAGACCAGCCAGCCAATGATTGTGCCCGAATTTGGTGGAAGGTGTGGATCGAGATGACAAAGGCAGAAAAGCCTGAGTTAGATCACGCAAGGCGACATAGACTGCCAACTTATGCTTTGGTCACATTTTATCGTTTATGGGTAGACATTAGTCGCACTTCGCGCACTTTTACCTGCATACCAAAACCACTGAAATGAGCGACAGAAGGAGGGTGAGGGAGACAGAGAGGGAGGTAGGAATGACAGAGGATGCTAGAAAGATGGCCTTTTTTCAATGAACGTTGGCGTCTTAACCTCCTTACTGTATTACTTGAGTAGCTGTGCGACTAGGTGGTTCCCAAATTGGAACAAGTAGTGATGGTTCCAGTTCGTAGTCATTCCTACGTACTCCATTTGGCTGGATCGTAAACGTGTCTTTAACTCCTCAGCAGCAAATGTCTTGAGGCATTTGAGAGGTGATTGACATGCTATCAAAGGAACTCCATGCCACTCCATTCTCTTCCTCATGCTAAACTAACCCCACATTATAAATATCCACTTCTCTCCAATGAGAGTAGTGCAATGGCAGATCATTTGTAAAAATACAGGCTCAGGATGCTCTCGTAATTAACAGCTAATATCCTCGTTTCATACGCCTTTACACGGGCCACAATAAAGGAACCATACTTACTGGAATGGGCATTTGCTGGCTGCGCACCAATAACAACGGGTGGCTACGACGTGTGATCAAGTGGAAGATGGAGAGACCCACGATTGACTACTGCTTCAACAGGATTGCAATAGTGACATACCGATCACTGATGGCATGTGAATAGTTAGATTGCTTCCTTTCATTGATTAGATTTGGATTCGCGGCCTTGTTGAGGTCTTTTCATAAGCAATTCTAATGTCAAGCATTTTGGCGGAATGAACCTCTATGACGTGCTGTTAGACCCTCCCATCTTGAGCTTCTCTGCATTTTAGCAATGCGTCCTTTACCCTTTGTTTTATGGAGAGTCTCGAGGCGTTGCACTCACCTCGACACTTCGCTAGAGCACAAAGAGCTTTGGCTTTAAATTATTTGCCATCAAGAGGAAGTCGATTCAAGCAGGACAGTCGGGTGTGATTTGGGTTCCACACTTACGAACCAGGTGTTGTGTAAGAGCTTTGTCACCGTAAGAGAACAATAAAATGCCAGTTCTCTGCTTTTCAACGGCAGAATTCAAGCAGGCAACCACACGGCAAACCCTTGCATTTTTTTACATATGCACTTGCAGCCTAGCCTCCGAGGGCACTGACAAATTGGTTGCCACCTCGTTGTTGCATCTGTTCGACTCCAACAAACCACATCAACCGGCACAAATGCTAGCAACTTGAGTAATCTATCAACATAAAACTGGTGCTTTCACCTCCTCTTAGTAGCTATTCATTTAACTGACTAAAGTGCCTTCTTCTTACATCCTAGTCATCCACATTTATTCATTTTCCGCTACTTGAATGCTTTCTGTTTCGTAGATTTCCCTTGGGCCAACTTTTAAGTGAAACACTAAACAAATGTATAGAATTTATTTGATTAACCGCAATTCCAGTGAGTAAACCGAATCACAGATCAATCATCAAGTATCCCGTTTACCTACTTACACATCCACCCATCATCCACTTTTTAATAGATCAGTTCGTCCATGTCTTTACATTTTCAATATCTACTCATTCACCTCCTTGATCTTGTTCTTTAGCGCCTACGTGGGTAGCCGGTAGCTCCATAGCTACTTAGGTGACTGTTGTTCCTTCGCTTCGATGCAGTTTTGGCACTATCATTCTCAATCTACTTTGCATTTTTAGTTTATCTATGGAATGACCACCACCCAAACGGGTTCCAGTTTGAATGAGTTCATTTATACATTGCAATTGACAATTATGAAGGGGACTCAAACGCACTAATGTAGGCTTGACTTCATGAAGACTTGCCAAGTACTCCACACCATCACTTCGCAGCGTAAGATTGTTTGCTGCCTTCTGAATGAATCGAATATCTTTATACGGCATGACCGTTGAACAATGCGATTCGACAACGGCATCTTCACCGTAGGGTCTACTGAATGAGACATCAATGACTTCTTGCTAAAACAATTACTTTAGCTGCTGGAGTGGTGAGGTCTCATATCTTTGTTCAGCACACATTTTAAACCACAATGCAGTGTGCGGAAAATAACGCTGTGCCATGAGCGTAACGGTCAAACATGAAAGCATTGTGGCTGATCAACAGATGAATCGGGGTGTCAGTGGGCCATGACTAGACCAACCTACCAGTGATCAGTGTGCCAACTTGCAATCTTCTTCCACGAAGGCTCAGAAAGAACACATTAAAGTTGAAGATGATCATATCACTCGAGTGTGCAGTAAGTACACCGCCAGCATCGACTCTGCCCATTCCTAAGTTCGTCCAGTGTGCCCTGACAGATGCGATTTCTGTTACACCCAACCACGCCTCAACCTACAGTGATTACGCTTTGCCAGTCCAACTTCATACATTGCGCATCCATACTCAACTTTAATAGAATGTACATGGACAAATTTACCATCCACTTGATTTAAATATCTTTGTTCGGCTTACCATTGCTTTCACCTTGTTATAGTCTTCACTCATACCTTCGTCAGGCGCTCGTCACAGGTGCTCACAGTGAATGAATTTTATGGTCTTCAACAGATTCTTCCCCCAATGAAGAATTTTTCACATTACGAATTTATAGCGCACAGCGAAAGCTTAACAATCATACAGATGGTTCGTCACTCCCCGAGCAGGTAATGGTGCCACACAACCCACTCTCGATGGCACCATCACGCCACATTTGATGTTTAGGACTACAGAAGAGGGTTAACTACAAATATGTCCTGAGCTCTTTGATACGTGGAGCTGATAGACAGTAAGCCGGCTCTCCGGGAGTGCTTAACTTAGAAGAGCAATGCTTTAGTTATTTTTTGGAGCACTCGACCTCGTCCACTAGAAGGTGCTCCACGGAATCCTTCTATTTAGCCACTTGTTAACCCATCAGTAGTAGAACGGCCAAGTTGACGTGAGGCCTGTTTCATTACAAGTCAAAATCAGCCCAGCGAAAATGGGTTGAAGTCGCTGTGAGAATTAGGAACATTCGTGAATGTAAGCGTAGCTAGAAGTAAACGCATGCAAAGAAAATCCAATCAGGTGCCAGAACCCATTGCAAAAATAACCACAAATCCTAGGATCGAAACCGACAACCTTCACAAAAAATGCACAAGTTCTTACATCCTCTTCCATTCACTCATGAAACTGTGAAAAGCTGCAATGAGGCACAAGTAATAGGTTTAGCTACGTGCTAAAAGTCGAGGCACATGCGCAAGCACACACACACTTGTACAGAGGGACAGAAGCTGCACGAAAATCACAAGGTATACAAACACCTGGCTCAAAGAGAAATGAAGGCAGTAGACCTTCTATCTACTCTCTCTTCGCCCATCGTTGCGTGACCGTCACGTCAAAAAAGAGAGCAGTAAAAAAGAAGCAGGATGGAAAATGAAATCAGGCATGAAGGCCAAGTGGTGATAATAGATGAATGGCCGTCATTTGCCATGCCTGCAGAGATAGAGGAAGGTGTTTCTGAGTTTCTTCTGTTACTGATGCCACAAGAAAAGGAAGCATTTGTGCATGCGGTCGTGGTTTGACATAGAAGGTGAGAAAACTACGTTGCATCTCATACCATATTGGAGATCATTGTTCTTCTCGAAAAGTATACGGTCAAAGGAAATAGATTAAACACCTCGATGGAAATGAGGGGAAGAGAAATAAAAGACGATGTGGGCTGAAAAAGGTTTTTCAGATTTCCACTAATCAGTGGGCTAAAACAACCCAGTGACGAGCCATTTTAAGAGCTCTTGCGTAATCCGTACGATCCTACATTACTTTCCGTCTCTGCAGACACAATACGGTCAGAGTTCAAAGTGTTGGAGAGTTCGAACCCCTTTGACCTGACGTTCGTCAACAATGCACTCGCTCCGTCGACGCCGGATGCAGACTTTGGTCGAACAAACCTATTGACTATTTGATTGTCCATTTTCCAGAAAGCGCGTGATGAGTGACGAAAACATATGCATTGTGGATATGGCTTGCAAAGTATAGCGACGGCAGAACCAGATTTAGCGGGATTGTAGTATCATCCATGGATAAAGTAACACTCCTCCTATCAACATCACCTTTTACAATACCATTGGCTTTAGAGGACCTGACTTCTCTTTACTCCTTGACGACTCGCCACTAAAGAGGCATCATCCTTTATCCCAGCACCTGCTTCAACATTGACTGCATTTTCTCCCTTCCCTCCTTTGGATATAACAACCTTTCGACCAGGTTTGGGAAGCCTTTTCGCCAGGTGAAGAAAGCAGCTTTAAGCAGACGCGCGATGTCAGGTGTGTTGTTAAGGGGGAATTTATTTTAAAGAAATGAGTAACTGGAGATAGTCGCGATGAATGGGCGTACAGATGGTACGAATTACAGCTTAGGCAAATAATAGACGAGTAAATGGATTCATGAGTGCAAGGAAGGTGAGCTGTGAGCCCTGAATAAATGGATGCTTGGATGAAGATCAGGGATGCCTGCGTAGGATGGCACACAGACGCACCCCTAGTTAGGTATGAACTCACAATGGCTCAGCGCCTCCTCGAGCAGCTAAAGAAGTCATCGCGTATTATGAGAGAGCCAACATTACCACTCTACTAATTCTTGCATTTTTGTGAGAATATGTTGTCCTAACTCCTGCAACCTTTCTAGGAAACTTCTCGCTTGCCTCTGACTCCCTATCGCAATCCTCTTCAACCAGCATTTTTACTTCATTAAATCAGCCAGTGACTCTGCACCCTTCGTCAACCCTGTCTTTAGGTCAAATGTGATGGATTAAAGCTTCGAACACTTATAGGCCTTGCCTTGCGTGATCCCGTCGATCCTACCGCTGCCATCGTCAGCCGCTGTGGTGGTGACAATTGCAGCTGTGACCTTCTCGTCATGCATGACGAGTCGCCGAAGAGCACTCAGTGCCACTTATGTTCTCAAAGTGGTAACGCCAGCCAAATCTAGGATTGCCTCAAAGCTGGCCATGCATACATTCCTGCTCTCTACCTCACACACCGACTATTTTCTGAAAAACCATCGTGGAGCGAACGTTTTGGCTTTCTTTGTCAACATAGAGGATTTGCAATTTGGCTACGAGAAACACCGCAAGAATTTACAGAACGAAGTGAGCTGCTGAATACAATTCTGTGCACCTCTTGATCAAAACGAATAGAGGCAAGCGCATCCCCAAACCAGCAGTGTCCCAGTTTACCTTGTCACAACAGACACCCTACACATCAGCCGCACCTACGTTGTCCGATTGTTATGGATTGTTATGGATAAAAACAAACGGAGATTCGCGCCATCGCTATTCCCGAGTTCGTTGCCGATATAGGGTTATTATGCTACGTCAAGCTATTGCAGAAGTGAACCCACTACTAAGTCTTGGTAGTAATCAATTCTGAATCAAAATTGCATATATTTGCGCTATTGCAACTTTTTTTCCAAAACGGGCTTCCCACATATCAGCCGCGCCAAAATTGCTTAATATTTGAACAAGAACATCTACAAGGAAGCGAAGAAGGAAGCAGAATGCTAAGTTTCATTTCTAGCCGATTTCGGATTAAAAGGAAGAGGAAAGGATTTCACTATTTACCCGTGTTGAAAGCATTTACAGAACAAAGCATGCATATAACTTTCACTTTGGATCTATTTTGGTCGCTGAGGTATCCGATTGTTTAAGGGTGTGCCTTCGTGCATTATCAATTATCTGTGTCAACCTAGGCACTCTTATCATCGCCCAACCTTACTTTTTACAATGTGATAGGGGAATTGCCGTAAGTAATCGTTAAATGGGAAAGGCTGCTGTGTTATAATTTTGACTGATCCTGGACCTGACTAAACAAAACATGGCGCAGCTTTACAAGCTTGCGTCGCTATAGCTTTATTTGTCAATTTAGCTATCAACCAGGTCTAAATTTTACTGCACAGCATTAAGAATATTACGGCTGCTATTGATGGAAGAAACAGCTGGGTAAAAAGCCTTTTAAATGTTGTCGCAGCTTTCGTAATAAAGTCATTTGCTTTGCAATGTGTCCATTCTTAGGCATCAAGCGTCTTACAGTTAAACTGCTCCTCACTAAAGCGGAAGTAACCTTACATTTGATGCCTAATCTTATTTGCTTCTAGAATAGAGTGAACAAAGTATGGCGCAGTACAGTATCCGCACTCTCTTGCTGTCTGTTAATCCGCACTCGGAATGTAGCTGCGTGACGCAAAATGTTGTGGCATCGGAGGAGACCTACGTTTTTGGCACCGTAGCAGTTTAACAGCCCAACGAGCGAGCGTTGTTCGTGATGTGGACACTGTGTGTTCCCCTCATGTGAATAGCTTGACCCTCCCAATTTGGATGCAAATGCCCACACACCTGCAGCAGTCCCCGTGCCATCAGGTTGACGGTCGACACGCTAACGCCATCTACTGCCACTCACTCATGTAGTTGCCCAATGGTGGTACTCCTACTAGCCATTCACGTCTCTGTTTCACCACAGTACCGCGTGCTGGAACGCCAACGCGAGAGGATATCATTGGTTTACTGAAGCAGTATGCTACAGTCCTCCTCCCTACCCGCCTACTTGACATACCTACCCCTGCACTGAGTAGTTAGTTAGGGCGAGGGGCAAGAGGAAAAGGATCACCTTGTCTCCCTTTCCCAAACGGCCCCACACACTTCCCTTCCTCTTTATACCCACCAATTCATCCTCTTAACCCTTTTCAATTCATTCTCAAGGCTGAGTAATAGTGACAATAGTAGTAGCACAACATTCTTTTAACAATTCGTGCCCCACAAACTCAACAGTGGAGACCTACTCACTCCCTCACTTACTTCCCTTGAGACGACGCACCACTACTCATCACCTGTGCCACCGCAAGCAATAATTAACTGCGACCCCTCCAAAGCAAAAAGTATTCCCATACTCGTGGAAGCAAAATATGCCGCAGTTGTCACCAGTGAGCTCTGGCCCATGGCGCTTCCATTCGTCGTAGGAGAACGTCCCCTTCCCCCAGCCTTTTCCCTCGCCTCGACCCACCCACCCACATTATGCCCAGTGAAGATGTAGAGAAGGAGACATAATAGTGGTGAAAAAAGACATTGATGTGTGTGCATTTTACAAATCAACAACGACAAGCCATCCACTACTCGGCAGAGAGGGTACAACCGCAAGGCGACTAAAAGACCCGCCCTATTCACCAATACCTGTCACTCCTCCTTCTCAATGCTTCCCTCGGTTCGGGTACCCAATTTGCAGTCGCTTCCTCTTCCTCCTCATACTCTGTGATGAAAGTAGACAGATTTCGTATGGGTGGGGGGACCGGCAGGGGAGGGTGCTCACTATCGCGCGTCTGTAGCTAGTGGTAGCAAAAAATTTCCAACTCCTGTCAATGGAATGGCCTCAAGACCACGACAGTGGTGAAAGACAGCACTTAAGCCTTGACCAGTAGTAAAGAATCTACCAACGGCGCATCGCAAGCACAATTCCATACGGCATGAACTGTAAATGTTACGGTGGGCAGAAGTAAGCACGACATTCAATCATAAAGCATCTTCGCTTTCTCCCCCTCCTCCTCCTTCCTTACAAGTTAGCAACCACACCTCAGCAATAGGTCACCCCACTCAACACTCACACATGTGGAAGTCACGAAAAATCAATGCATCGTATGATGGGTTTTAATAGTATAATCTCACATCGGCTTCACCTCAAACCATACCTTTGTTGCTTTTAGTGATAAAGGTCTCAAAATCTGACTTCCACCTTAAATTGAAGAAAAACAAAAAGAACTAGCAAAAGTGCTGTAATTGCAAACCTATGATAAGATCTCGCTCAACTTGTACAGCATACACTGTCCCATTGGGGAGTACTTACCAAGGTACCGCCCTCCTCTCCATTCCCTCCCATCTACCTGGCATCCACGCACACGCAACCACTCTTTCATGATGTTGGAACCCTCCTCCAAGCACACAGCCGCGCTGTCTGCCTGCCTTCCCATGCCCTGTGTAAAGGAATAGTCCGCACTGAGGAGAAGGTGGAGCAAGGAAACTCTCAATCGCATTCATTGCTCCTCTAATAACTGCTTTAACACCACAACTATCGCCGTCGACAACGACGAGTTCAAAGGCCCTTAATGTAGTCCCAGTGGCTTTCCATGGATCGACTTCCACGTCCACATTCTCCCTTGCCATAATTGCCACCGCCGACAAGCAATCTGATGAGTCCGTAATTGACGATGACGACGACGACGACGTTGAGAAGCGTCTCGCAGCCAGCGTTGCGAGCAGTGGCAGTGGCGGCGACGACAGCCAATGTTGTTCAGAGGCCGGCTATTGCAACACACAAATACTGTACTTACAAGTTTTGCATACAAAATTGACACCTAGTGCTGCTTACTCACGTCTCCATGCCTATCAAATGCTAATGCTCCAGAGGAGGTAAGCATTCCCTTTCGCCGTAATTTGGCATCATTCAAAGCCAAGTGCTTGGTAAGTTCTCCTCCTCGCCTTCCAAAAAAGCAAATGAGACCCCATTCACCGCAACAACATTCCCTCCTTATTCAAAGAACCCCTCACCTACCTACTTACCTACCTAAAATACCGCCAGGACAACTTCAATCAATCTCCTCCACAACATTGTCCTGCACAGTCAACGAAGGCAAGTGTTGCCATCCAACAACCAACCAAGGCAAAAACAGGATCTCTGAACACACACACACAATTACACACGCATATGTTCACGGAATTAAAAACGAGTTCTAGACAATCTTGAAAATATCAATGCTTATAGATTTACGTTCAACGGAAAATTAGTAGACAGCAAGAAGAGAAGTACACACCTCGAACTGTAAAATTAAAAGCGCGCACACACACGCACCAAAATTCACGAAAAGAAGGGCCACCTACAGTAAGCTTGAAAAAAAGCTCTAGAGCACTTCTCCTTCTCCCCCTCTTCATCTTTTTAGTGTTGATACAATCACCTGCGCATCCCATCAACGTGACAATAAATCCGACCCTCCCTCAACCCATCGGTGCTGCGCTCCAGTTAGTTAACTGAGCTTGCTCCCATGCCTTTCTCACCCAATGCTTGTGCCCAACACCATAAAAGGTCACACCTACCGCTATACCATCCAACACACACCACTATCTTCCATGCCGACGTTCACATCGCACATCCGAGACTGAGGCTCCTCCGCCAATGACTCCACAAGCTCGCATTGCCTACCGTTCCACATAATCATCAAATGTTACCTCACCACCACCACAGTAATTTTGTAGCAACCGATAAGGAAAAAGCAAACAATGAAAGAGCCGATGTGTGAATGTCCAATGTGCTGCAAAGCTAACACCCTTAAACATATCCAATGATAGGAGAAAGCACCTTAACAAGCAATAGTTTCAGAGTGCTACAAAATGCCGTCTGCGTAATGATGTGGAAGCTTCCCACTAGTCACTTCTTCCTCCGCCTCTGCTGCGTCTACCTCGCTCAGACACCAACTTATGCCGCCAAAGCTGAGCCTACCATTAAGTCATCACCGAGACCCTCTACACAACACGTTTCCCAAATATCATACCAACACAAAAAATAACCCTGGTCCCCAAGTCAATGAGTAGTGAAGTCGCCAGGGGTCCCACGCCCTCCACATGCATGTGTTTGTGCTCCATCAGCACAGATATCATGGTAATGGAAATAACGCATCCTTTACCATGCATAAAGTGCGAAAAGACCTACGGATAAATGATGAAAGCATGCTTCTACCCTAAATGAGAACAAACATCAAATCTGTAGCTACACAAAAAGACCGCAAAAATCCACTTACAGCAATCCACTTGCCTGAAGAAAGTGTGAGGTGACAGCAAAGGCGAGAGCCGCACTCGTCATCGACAGAAAATGCCTCCATTCACGGCAAAAGAAGAAGTCTTTACAGGAACTGCAGCCACCTCTTCAATGCTTATTCTAACATGTAAACGGATAAAAGGAATAGATTCAAAGGAATATAGATAGAAGAAACACATATTAGCAAGAAAATAATGAATCGGCACCAGGTACTCAGCAAAGTTAAAACATTTCTCAACAAAATTATCTCACTAACCCAAATCCACCAGCATTAAAAAACAAACCGATCACAAATTGCCATAAGAATCGTAAATTATCGCTTACAGTGTTGCAAAGCAAAAAAATGAACGTGAGCAGACATTGCGGTTGAAAAACAAAGCGTCCCGACAGTCACATTATGAGATCTTCGCGTTTACACTAGCATGTAGGTCTATGAAGGAAGCCAATCGACATTCAGAGGGCGTAATAACAATAAACTAAAATTAACACACCTTTTGCCACACATAAAGTGTGAAAGGACCTACAGATAAACGATACAAGCATGTCTCCACCCAAAAATAAAAACATGCATCGAATCCATTGTTGCATCAAAAAGACAGTAACAGCTCAGTGCTTGCGAGAGCTAAGGCAAGATTCGCATCCATTCCCGTCTCATAATGCCTTCACGCTTCCAAAACAAAAGCTTTGACGTCAACTTCAGTGTTTAGCCTAGCATATGTACGGTCTCAGCAAATTGACAATAAGACGTGTAATAAATACTTATTAGCAAAGACAATGAGTAGGTGCCAAGCACTTGGTAAGGTTAAAACTCATTTCAACGAATTTACAACCCCTTAATTGAAGTCCACATTCATTAAAAAACGAACTGAGTGGCAAAATGCCAAAACGATGCTGACTTATTATCTAAAGTACCACACATCAAATAATGAACGTGATTAGACCTTGTAAATGGAAAACAAAACGTCTTGGCATTCACATTATGAAGCCTTCGCGTTTACTCTAGCAAGTAGGCGTATGAAAGAGGCCAACCAATATGAAAAAAACTAAATACGCATAATAAACTAATGCTAATAAAAAAGCACCAAATACCTACCAGCTTTTCATCTTGTTCGAGCAAATTCAGCTCCATTGCCCGAAAACAACGGCCACCAAATCGAACACCACTTACGTGCTTCGCGCGCAAATCTAACTAATCACTTCAACACCGTCCGATAAAAGAAATAAACTTCTAATCATGTTCATTTGCAGCAAGTCAAGGAATATTATAAATGCCTACTTTTTTGTTGTTAGACTTGAATCGTAAGGCAAAAATGCGAACAAACCAAATTACTTGGGCAGTGCAAGTAAGAAAACTATCAACAAATCCTGGATTTACAAGCTCATTAAGGTAAATCAAAAGAGTCTTATGCTCATTTGTTTGCAATTCGAATGGCAATTAAGCGTTTGTTCTGACATTTTTGTTTGTAAATTTTTACTATGCTCAAGTTTGGTGCTTGTGACCAGTTTGATTTTTCAAGCCTATTACAGCGTACATTTAGTTGTGATTTAGTGTAGATCTGTTTTAGTTCGATGTTTTGCATGACTTTTTAACAGAAACTTACACCGTCCTGCCGACCCGTTTCCTTGTACACAAGCGATGACCGGCACTGCCTCCTGTAACGCCGTCAGACGACCAACGACTTTCAAGAAGAAGAATAGAAAAGGTAAAATTAAAGTTTTGAATGCAACATGTAATGAACAAAGACGCACTCGTGAATTATTAAAAAAAAACGGTGTCGAGCGTGCCAAAAATGAGTTAGGTTGCCACATAACAGCAGGATTTACGCAAGTTAAGAAAACCTACAACTCAAAGCGCAATGCTAAGCTTACATAAGGAGTATCTTAAAAAAGCCTAGAAGCGCAGAAGCATTGACAGTGTAAATATAGCATCCTGAGATTCTCTCGAAGGCAAAAGAAGGCAAAATACCAAGTCAGAATACATATATTCCATGGACAAGAGGAATGGGGCTGCCAGACATGGTCGGAATGTCAGCCTCTGTGTGATCAAAACCAGAACCAGTGGTTAAGGCAAAAAGAGCATCTATCACATATAATGACGCAATAATAAAGCCCTCAGTCTGGGTTGGCAATCAATCGAAAGGCCAAGTAACGCAATGGTAGGCACTAGGGCAGGGCACTAAAATCTTGCAGAAGGCAAACAACGTCCTAATGGGTTCCTGTTAGACAACGTTTTAGTCCTCCTCCTCAAATCTTTAGACAATATTTAACGGACAATCGATATATGAAATGAACATAAGGTCTGAACAATATTCTGCCTTGTTACGTTAAATATCGTGCGTATTGGCCATGCAATACTTAGTTCAGTCTCGTAGACCAATTAGGCTAGGTATCTTAACAAGTAATTTGGCTGCATTTTGAGTGTTGATGTCATCGCAAAGTCGTTACTTGTGTGGTGAAGCTTAAAAAGTTGAAGAAGCTCTGCTTCCTGCTGTGAGTTATTTCGTTCCCCCCTACTTTCAAGGTGATTGCCATTAAAATGTAAGCATGCCTCCACGTCAACTCAAAGTACCATCAGCACAATTCCCACTACAGGAATGTAAAGATTCAATTTACGAACAGTGTGTATTGCAAACAACAAAGTCTTTACAGTGGTAACTAGTAGTGTGCATGCTTCGTCAGGGTGCCAAAAAGGGTTCAGGATGAGGAGAAGGAGGACGATTTCTGTTGCAACTCTCCTGTCCCATGCGATGCCAGCCTGCCAACAATTTCTTTGACTGGAATGTTTTGAAGGCTAAATGTTATTGCTACTGAATTTGCGCTCAGTAGGAGTATAACGTTGAGGTGGTTATTTGATCGGACATTGGCTAGGGTAGCGGGGGAGGTTGCAGACAGACCGAGACCGCATTATAAACATTATAAACAAGAGGACAGTGTTAGTTCATAAGAGACATAAGTGGTTACTAAAATGTTTCGGGAAAGGGAGGCAAACAAACCCTCTCTTTACCATTTTTAAACTAACTTTCGTATCTTTTAACAACTAGTCGCAAGCGATGCAGGGAAAAAGGTGGTAAGGAAGAAGATCCACCTGTCAGTCGATGAAGGCGCTGCGCTCTGATCCATCCTCCCCCCATTCAGGACATCACAAGCAGTGTGACCGCTTCCACTAGTCAATCCAACAATGCACCAAGGGCTGCCTTCACATAATACGTCAGTAAAGCATCTCTCCTCATGCACCCTATATGCTCATAAGTGGTAGCACTTATTGCCTACCATTAAAACATGCTATGAGAACCGTAAAACAGTTAGAACAACAAAACACCAAATCACAGCCACTAAATAGAAGATATCCAAGGTCAGTCTACCGACGCTCCATAAAGGAAGTCAATAACTCGCTTTGTCAGTTTTACTAATTTTTATATCATTGCCTTCATCATCTTGCTTTTAATTTTTTTCAGAACTAAGCCGACTTTTGAGCGTCACCGCTAGCAGCGCCCGAAATCACTTCATTTGCCTTAACAATAAATAACCATCAGATTAACACGGGGCGAAGGGAACCCTGCGTCTGCGTTGTCTTTGTGCCTCAGATAATGTCTGGCGTACCTGAGGTTGTTCTGCGGTTGGCAATGTAAAGAAATTCGAATAAGGCATTGACATGCTGGCAGCAAGCTGCTGGAGAAGAAGGTAATTTGGAATTGAGAACATGCTTGCTGCAAGTTGCTGATATGCGCTTGGCGTTAGAAACGGTTGTTGCACCTGTGGTTGTGACAGCTCTTGACGTAACTTTGACGGCTTGTCAAATAGGAGTGGGTTCGACGTTGGGCAGATCGGCAACGCAGTGGCAGACTGAGGTTGGCCTGAGCTTCCACCTTGCTTTGGAGGTAAAGACAGTTTAGTGCAGAATGTCTGTTGTAGTAAAGGCTCCGTAGGGCTACCTAACAGTTATTTGAGAATACCAGAACTACTTAATTTTGGTATTTTATACTTAATGAAATAAAATTGCAAGGCAATATTGACCCTTTCTCTGGATCACCCACCACTGGATCAGCGGATCCGATTTCTCAGCAGGCGGGTAAAGTGGTAACAGATCAACTAGCAGTTGATCCAATTGCAACCCATCTGGATTCGTGCCTTGGAGAGATTTCCTGTTTTTCAAGTTATTTTGAGAAAGAGAAATAAAACATCAACCACCTGAGTAAATCTTAAATTATTATATGTATCTCTGCTTTGCTCATCTTAATTTCTATCTGTTTGGATCTCGAGTAAGATGAGAAAGCGAGGCTCCGAACATCGTGCAATTTGGATAAACCAACATTTAATAAAGAGCTGCAAATATAACACGCAATGCTATTTTTAGACTGGAAAGCTATTTCCTATTATTAGAAAAAGCTTAATATTTAAGAAGCGACCGGAGCAGACAAATGTGTTTTTAGTTAAGAGGGTATCAATTGCGAATTCTGGGCGATAGAAAAGGAAGGATTTGTGGAATGGCCGCTTGCATACTTGATACATGGTCCATCAAAGTATACTTTTGCAGAAGTCGAGGACTCCGCAACCAGTGACAAGTAATTTCCAGGAATTTCAGGGCAGATTGATTTAAATTAAAGATGTCTGTATACCGCATGTGTAGTGGTTTCTCAATCGCATTTGAGGTGAAATAATCGGTAGCAGAATTAGTGGTAGTTCAAAATTAATTGTTGCCCAACGTACAAATAAGGGTAAAGACGCAATCCTTTTTGATGTCAAAGGCTGTTTTTACGAATGTTGAAGGTGTGGGCAGTAGTCCTTTTGCTGCTCAGGCAGAATTAAACGTATGGCATTGTGAGCGTTGGACAACCAAATCCACTTTTTGTTAGGTTGTGTTTGATGTTGCCTTCGGCCAAGCCGTAATCGCTAAGGTGATTGATACACTAATGACAAGGATTGGGTAGTGCTCGATGCTCTTTTGCAAAGACACCCGATTTTGAAACTCCACTTAAGCCGAAGCATGCATAAATACCACTCCAATGGCATATGAATTCAACC
>JADWOT020001736.1:0-37000 GCA_036345935.2 Taenia hydatigena | reverse complement strand
TGAAATGGATTGGGTCATATAAAACTTGTGCATGCTGTACTTAAGCTTGAAATAGACTGCAAGCAGTGTCAGTGTCAGCGTTTGTCAGTGAAGTGAGAATGTTAACAACTGTATGGGAGAGTTTGCGATTCTTTAACCCGCCTAAAAGTTAGTCTGTTGGTGTGCTTAAAGGTATGAACGGTAAGACCATGTTGAATAAGCAAACGGAATACTTAATAGTTGAATGATTGAAACTAAGCATAGAATTCGGACTAATTGTTTCTGCAGTTAAGCAGCGGCAAAACGCGCCTAGCATAGTAAGGAGAAGAATAGAATGCATGCATCAAGAATGGCCAGTTCATATTATGGTTGATTTTAGGCCAAAATAAGGGAAGAGAAAAGAAAAAATTAAGCAGGAGATAGTAAATGCAGCAAATGAAACGATGCGCACCTAAATATATTATAATCAATTCAATCATGACAAAGACGTTTAAAGACCGCATGATCCTTACCTCTTCAGGTTACCGTAAAAGACTGCTTTTGATTTGATCTCTAAGTAAGGATAATATTCACCATTTTAGGCTTTCTTTATCTTGCTCTAAAAGGTCTTTTTGACGTTTATCAGACTCTGCCCTCTGTATACAATCGGAAGGATTATCTTCAGTTTACTTCAAGCGCGCTACGCGAATTGATATTTTAGGGGTGTGATGACTTTTCATTTATCCCTACCCTAAAATCCGTGTGCTACAGCCTAAATCATTGTTTTCTAGCCAATCTTAACGGTAAATTAAGGGCGGTGTTAATTTCTGCTTCACGCTGTTACAACACCTGTGATTGCTATTTTTGGCACGTTCACCTACACTCAGTAACAATGACTGAGGGACCACTTAGGCGTAATCACCAAGTCATCATCAACATTCATTTATCTTTGGCGGCTACAGCTTCTGCCCCTTCACCTGAACAGTACAAGAGGACGATACTCTGATAAAAATGAATTCGCCTTTTCTTGCTTGCTAAGAAAAATCGTCATTTGCAATGCTCTTGTAGCAAAAAATTAGTGATAAGCTAACGAATGTAGAGAAGCGATTTCATTTGTTGCTGTATATCTTCCTTTCCCAATCTTCTCCTCCATGGCGACTGTCTTAAAATTATACGGATTGAGCTCACAATCTCAGAGTTATTTCAACAGCGACTTCAGAAATGGGCAGTTTTGCACTCTGATTATTGGAACCTACTAACGCCTACACGGAGCCATATCCCAAGGCATTATGCCGTGTAATTGCATAGATTGATCTAAAATCTGCAGCTACTTGCTCGTCACAACAAATCCTTAATGTAATAAGGTACACTGGACATCCTAGCGCCTAGCTGAAGTCAAAGTCCTTGTGTGGCTTCATTAGCATGGGTCTTCGAATCATCCATGTACGGAAGGGGGCCCTTTTGCAGTAGTTTGGAATGCAATATTGTGTGGCAGAGATGTCTCACCACAAGTCACTTGCCCATTTTTGATATCCTTTTCATAAATAGTAAATGCACTACAGCACGCAGATTGGTAGTCCCAGAATAAGTCCAGGGACAGAGCAAGCATTGTCCATGCTATGCAAACCCCTTTATTTAATATTGCGAGTGATAAAAGGGATTCAGACTTGATGTGGCCTCCTAAGGATGGAGTAGAGCCTTTGACCTGTGATTTAGTTAATGGATCATTTAAAGGACTAGCGGTAATGTGAGTCATGCAGGCTGCTCTAAATTGGATGCAATTTTTACCACGAATTAGTCAGCATAGCAGCTTCATTTCATAAAGTAAGCGCATGCGAAGAGCTGTATGCTCCCATTTATCTTCGGCTTTCTGGATCATGATAGATTTGGGGACCAATGGGCGTTCTTGATGCAGTGAATCGTAGACTGATTCCATTTTTCGTCGTCTAGAGTGTCGCGTCTTCTTAAAACTTGATGCGCCTTGTAAGTGATTCAATGTTGCTACTCTTCGTCTCAAGAATCTACGCTAGATGTAAGAGACCTATCTCACACCCTCATTTGACCCGAGCTTGTTATTTGAGGATTAGTTTTCAAAACAAAACGATCCTCATCGGAGTTTCTCCTTGATCGTTAAATTCCTAGTCTATTTTGAATGAAATTATTTAGCTTAGCATAATGTCCGCCTACTAGACGAGAGTTACGCTGTTTGAGACGGATATCTTTTGATTCGGAATCAGCAGAATGCAGGCTATTTTAAGTCCGTAACAAACCCTTTACTCATTTGAATTCTAACTTTGGTTTTTGGCTTAAATTTTCCATACCCAACTAGATTTCGTCCATTTAGGATAAAGAACAAGGGTGGTTGGAACATCCCACGGGACATAATTACTGCAAGCGCACGCCGATCCTTGTAGTAAAGCATTAGCAGAAAGGATTTAAATCCAATATAATACTTTGGCCTACAAATCTATCGCTACAAAGATATCCATGTAGTCCGTAGAAATTGGCTCTAAGTATTTAATTAGATCGACTCTTTTGGTAAATCGATCCCTTTGCATATCTAAGCCTTTAGAGGGCAAAATCGAAACCTCATATTGTATCTATGACAACGCTCTGTCCCAAATGCGACTTAATTAACGTGATATTTCGTCAGGCGCTTAACAACTATCTTGTTGTAAAATAAGGTGATGCTAGTGAAACTCGATGCTGTAGAAGAGAGCAGTAGCCGCAAAAATATAACTTTAGTTGCCCTTGCACTGGTGTGTTGAGCAGGGATGTGCGTCGACAATAAATCATCTTAGCAATGCAATAATTTTAAAACATCTACCTGCTTCACGGCCTCAACATGCACTTTTTATCAAAAACATGAATATAAACCTGAAGATCTCGTTATTACTTAGTTGAAAACACATGAAAGATTGATAGCTAATCACTTGTCAGGTGCCAAATTTTTATGTAATCAACTAGGTGCCTTCTACTTTTTGTATATCATCAAGCATGATGCATTTGATAGTTCATTCCCATTATGCCTCGACTATTTCTAGTTGTCAGTTAATTACCGACTGCACCTTTCAGGCGAAATGGCAAAATAAGAAGATCATGGACCTCCGTCGAGATTTGGTTGAAATGTTGTGCCAATACCTTGGTGTTGTTGACATAGTGAATGATTGTACAGCGATTCCAAGCTGGGAGTGGATTCTCTTCCTACAAACGCCCTACTTATACATCAGCAAGTGGAAGTGGATTGACAGACGAGTCTACACCACATTGTATTCAGACGTGTCACCTCCGCTCACAGCAGACATTTGCAAAGCCGTTGAGCAGCACTTTAATCAAATGCAATTTGACCTTCAGTTCTCACGAATTCGAGCTCCTTACGGTGCGCATGAAATAGTCAGTTGCCTTACATACATTTCCATCTTGGCAAAGCGGGGCAGAGCACCTTATCCTGTGCATCCGTTGCGTGTGAACAGCAATATATTTCTCAACATAGTAAATTCCACCTGTTCTACGTCGGTGTACGTTCAGACTCATCGTTACCTCCCTCAGACACATATCTTTTATCTTTCTCCGGATACTAGTAACATAGTACTTCTTGGCGATTCGTACGAGAGATGCCTGAGTGAAGCGCAATTTGCCGCGTTCGACTGCGTTCTCTATGCACTTGAGCTGTCACTGTTTCCAAGGGATGGCTCCAACATTATTACCGAACTACTAGCCATATTTAGGACCTTGTCGCCCAAGCACACATTTGGAATTGTAATTATAGACGGTGTGAGGAACAAGGAGGAAAGTGGGATGGACCTCTTCATGGATTATGCGAAGAAACTCGGCTTCGTCAATAACTCCCCTCTATTGACTGCGTCTATGAATTGGCGAATATGGCACGTCAAAGATAGTGGTGGAGACATCACAAATCGCGGAGATATATATGAATGGGTGTGTCAAGATGTGATTTGGAGGCGGATGCAGGAATCTGTGATTTTATTATCTGCGACACTATGCAAAATGCTCGGCTTTGTAAGCTGGTTCGTTCACCTTGTTTATATTTAAATGAATACAAGCTTTCTTATCTCAGACCGCTGTTTTACCTGTAGGGGGGTGAGAGAGATCTGGTGTCTAGCACGCAAACTAGGACTTGAACAGGAATTCTAGCCCAAATAAGGTTTCATAATTGGAACTAAGTAAAATTCTGTCTAGTTGCCTGATGTCATATTGTGATTAAGGGAATGTTAAAATGATGTGTGATACAGAAAATGGCTTCTCCAGCCTCTACCCATGCACACTCCTCCCTTTCCTTGTCGATCCGAATCTCACCTCGTTGTCAACTGCATCGACCTCACCTGCTATCACTTTCATGGTAGCACTGTAAGTTCAGGCATTTGCGTATGAATCATAAAACATTCTACACCTTGTTGTATTCACTTTGCTTAGCGTCGGCCATTTATTCGTCACTCAACTTTAACCAAACACCCTATCTGATTGCTCATTTCCTTGTCTATGACTCAGACCTGAGTCAGTGTTCCCTAAAAATTCTTTATCAAAATCTCCAAAATCCTACGCAAGAATGAGGCAAAAGTGCAGAGGCTTACTAGGTTGTTTTCTCTTTTCCAATTCATAGCAGTCTCTTCCACTTTACTTGCCTTACAGTGCTGTATGCTTGTACATTAGTGAGTACGCGATTATCTGTGTCCTAAAATAGCAAGCTAAGCAGGTATCATTATTATATTCGCCAGTAATTGGACCACATAACGGTTTCCGAAAAATTTACGCTTCCATATAGAACACTGGCTTGTGCCCAGAGGTGCTTTAACAAGCGGAGCAACCATTCGCGGATCGGAAAGGCACAGGCGCAGTAGCTTGTTTAGATGACACTTTAATGGGACTGAGGTATGGAACTGAACGTGCCCTTCATCCCTAGCATACAATTTAGCGCGCTTCAAATAGCGTGTATCATCATTTGCTTAATTCCAAAATGTAACCTTCGTTTTCCACTAAAGGAATAAATGGAATGGTACTTGTGCGAATAAAATTGTTTGTTGCATATGGCCATGAATCCTTGGTAATGCTGGATGCCTCCGCATTCAGCGATGCATAGCGCAGAGTTGATTAAAATATAGGGAACTACTGGCTTACTATTTTGAAGACTAGCCACACGCTATGGAATCGGCTATGGAATCGTTTTGGGGAGGAAACTATCAGAGCTTAGCTAAAAGAGGAAGAGTCAAGGGAATAAAATCCCCCACCTATGGATATTTGCGTCAACGTCACAGGACCCCATGCAGTGACACACGGTAGTGAGAAATATAATCATATAATCTTTGGCTGAAGTATCGCGTAGAGAGATGGAATACTGAGACGTAGATTGACGAGGTGGTGTTGAATTATAAGATCAAGATGAGTACGTTGGAGATTGAAGTTTGCTGGGTTGACTGGTTTATACGGATGAATGGACAGAGGAGTGCGGGATGCTGGGACTTCTTTTAAGGGATTATTATTAATCACTTGCGTAGATATGCATGTTGATACATGAGGAATAGGAATCGTATATGAGTGCAGGCGAATGGGCCAAAGGGTTAAATCAAAATATATCTACAGCATTTATTGTGATGAGGAAGGAAGAGAATGTCGCAAACCGCACACCACGCCGATAGTTCAAAAAAGTATTAAATTTCTCTTTTCTGATTTTTTTATTAAAGGTATGTGGATGTTTGGCGGTGTTGAGATTGATGTGCCGGTCACTTGACTGAGTATCAGGCAAAAGTACGCAGTAATAGGCTTCATAAATTAACTTATCCACAGACATCAAACTCGATGATATTTAAGATTTATTACATGGTAAAAATGTGTTGCACTTTTACTCAAGTTGCATACATTACTAGTTCGTGAATCTTGAAATGTTAGTTTAGTACGTTGTCATATCAAGTTTTGTTGCTGATTTTATTACCTGTGCCTAATAAATGTATTAATTGTGCTTGTATTTTGTTTTTTTACACTAAAAACAAAAGTCAGGTGTTTGCATTAAACTTTAACTTATTAAAAATACACATAAATTAAAAGTTTATTTGTTTCATCAGGCAAATAATAAAGTGATTGGCCAGATTTGCGCGCGAAGCACGTAAGTGGTGTGGGTCCTGTGGCTGTTATTTTCGGTTATTGGGACTTAATTTGCCCAAACGAGTCGGAAATCCGGTAAGCATTCGGAACTTTTTTATCGGTTCTGCTTTTCTAGCTGTTATTTTGTCTTTTTTGTGTTGATTGGAATTTTACACGTCTTCTTGCTGGAGTAAAAGCGAAGGCTTCATAATGTGAATGCTAAGACGTTTCGTTTTCCAGCTGCAAGGTCTAATCACGTTCATTGTTCGCTGTACAATACCTTATGTGGTAAACTAAGATTGTCTTGGTGATTCGTCAATCAGTTTGCTCCTTAATGACTGTGGACTTTGAGTAATGCATCGTAATTTTGTTGAGAAGAGTTTTAACCTTAACAAGTGCTTGGCACCTACTCATTATTCTTGTTAATGAGCATTCATTGTATGCCTAATTGTCTATTCTCTTCGTCTGTGTATTTGCCGGGTTAAACACCAAACCTGCCGTTAAGAAATTTGTTATTTTTGCGAAGAATGGAGGCATTGTGGGACGGAAATAAATGCGAGTCTCGCCCTATCTATCGCTCCATACGCTCCTCAGATAAGCTTTGATTGTAGCTAATGAGTTGTTGCTGTCCTTTCTGTTCGGCAATGAATCCGATGTGGATCCTTATTTTGAGTAGAAGCATGCTTTTAACACTTACTCGTATGTCCTTTCGCATTGTATTCATGGTAAAAGGTGCGTTGTTTTCATTACTATGATATTCGTGCTTTTAGGGTACACATACTTTGGCAGCTCTTCTGCTCATTGATTTGGGGACCACGCTTATTTTTTGTGTTAATGTGGCCTTTGCGAAACGTGTTGTGTAGAGGGCCTTAGTAATGGCTTAATCGTAGGTTCAGCTTCGGTGGTATGAGTTGGCGTCTGGGCGAGGTAGATGCAACAGGAGTGGAGGAAGGAGTGACTAGTGGGGAGTTTCACATCACTACGCTGACTGTACTTTGTAGCACTTTTAAACGCTTTCTTGTTAAGGCTTTTTCTCCCATCATATGCTATGTTAGAATGTGTTAGCTTTATAGCGCATTGGACATTCACGCATCGGCTCTTCCATTGTTTGCTTTTTTCCTTTCCAGATGCTACGAAATTACTGTGATCGTTGTGAAGCAACAAGCTCAGCAGACTAGCAGGAGTGTAGCAGTGATGGGTTGGGGAGCGGGCCTATTGTCACGTTGTTGAGTTGCGCTGGTGACTGTGCCAACACTGGAAAGATGGAGAGGAGCAGGAGAGGTGTTCCAGAGCCTTTTTTAAGCCCACCCTAGATGGTCCTTTTTGTGAATTCAGGTGCGTGTGTTTGTTTTTTTTCGATTTTGCAGCTCGAAGTGTGTATTTCTTGCCTTACCGTCTACTAAGTTTTTTCGTTGCATGTAAATCTATGCGCACTGATATTTTCAAGGTCGTCTAGAACTCGTTTTTAGTTACGTAAACGTGGGTGTGTGTGTATAGGGATCCATTTTTTGTGAGTGAGGTTCGCGAAAGAAAATTCGACGAGTTGGTTGCTTGTTGGATGGCAGCACTTTTTCGCCTTCGTTCGCTGTGCCGAACAATGGGGTGGAGGGGATTGATTAAAGTAGGTAGGTGGGTGGCGGATTATTTAAATAGGGAGGGAGTAATGTTGTGATGAATGAGGCCTCATTTGGTGGGAGGGAAGGCGAAGAGGAGAACTTACCAAGCACTTGACTCTGCATGGTGCCCAGTTGGTTGCGGGTTTAAAGTACGGTGAAGGGGAATTTTTACCTCCTCTGGAGCATTATTATGTGCCAGGGATGGAGACTTGAGTGAGCAGTATTGGGTGTCATTTTTGAACGCAAAACTTGTAAGTACAGTATTTGTTTGTTGTAATAGAGGGCTTCTGACCAGCACTGGCTGCCTCGTCGCCGCCGTCGTTGCCATTGTTCGCAACGCTGGCTTGTCGGGCTGCCTGCCAACAATAGCACGCATCGTTGTTGTCGACAGTGGAAATAATGGCAAGGGAGAACGTGGACGTGGAAGCTGATCCATGGAAAGCCGCTGCGACTACACCAAGGGCCTTTGAACTCGTCGTTGTCGTTGGCGACAGCTGTGGTGTTAGGGCGATTATTAGAGGAGCAATGAGTGCTGTTGAGAGTCCCCTTTCTACTCCTTAGTGTGGACTATTCCTTCATGCAGGGCATAAGCAGATGGGCTGTGTGCTTGGTACATTGGTACATTGTTTTCCGATATGGTGGGCACGTTGAGTGTTGTAATGGCGGCATTTTTGGTTGAATATGCCCTTTTAGTTCAAGAAGGAAAAAAACTGTTTCCTTGTAGGCTTCACGTGAGGTCAATGATGATCCGAACCTTAAGGATGACAAGAATGTACCTGTCTGTGATGGTGCATTTAGTGAACTCCAAGGGATTACTGAAAAAGTGCTGAATTTGGAGTTTGACTTCTCTCGTACCCTCTACTACATCCCAGAAGTTGTGTGATCTGTGCTATGCTCCAATGAATTCGTTATGTATCCTTTCCTCGAAGTCTATTCACAAATGCAATGTGGCAGCTACGTTTTCCAAATTGTTGCAGTAATCGTGTCAGTGGAATTTGTCGTGCTCATTGGATGCAGATGTAGCTGCTGTGCCCTTCCTTCTTATCCACTGACGAAATGAACGTCGTCTCCTATGACTTTATTAGACGTGGCCGGAACAAGCCTAAGCCAAGGCCTTAAAGATTCTGCTGCGACCGCGGCGTCAACGTGCAGCCTACTCCATCGTCTGCACAGTGTGTCAATCCGCCGCCTTGATTGACATCGTTTCTTTAAGTCTCAGTTTGTTCCTGCAGATTCGAGGATGTTCTTCAAATGGAGTATTGGGTGACGCTGGTGATGGGTGGACGTAAACATCGAAGTTGACTGCGTAAAAGGGAAATGACTGAACAACAGAAGCAGCACATTAGCAGTTATCTTCCGACTCTGCAAAGGACAGGTATTTCGTTGAGGCTGTGCCGCTGCTGAAGGGCGTTTTGGCAATCAGCGTTCACTGATGGAATTTTGTGGAAACTGTTGGAAGTCTGCCGCGAAGTAGGGTGTAGGCGGTGCTGTGCCGTGCCATGGCTCCTGCTTTGTGAGGTGGTAGGCAGAAAAGGCGGCGCCAACGAGTGTGATGATTGAGGATGTATGGAGGAAGTGACTTGTTGATTTATAGGTGCGTACAAATGCCCTTTGTGTACATTTGATAAGCCTCTATTTATGCGCGCTATTTGCTGTCTGTGCACTTTGCTGGGGTGACGCCTGAGTGCAGGATGTAGTGTTTTGCATTGGCCATAGTCACTGTCTGTTCTATGGAAATCCAACGCTGGTTTAGGGCTAACTACGTCTCTTCTGACTTTCTTATGTTCCACACCTTCCATTTGTTTGCAGCCACCAGTTGTTTAGGTGCTTTCACCCAGCACTGGTACATTTTAAATATTGCTAGTTCTAGATTATATGCTCATTGACATCTGGTCATGTCACTGGCTGACTGTCTATTTTGCGCATCTTGTTTTCGCTTTCCGTTTGGAAGGGTGGATGGCGTACGTTCGTCTATTACCTGTATTGTCATTTCTAACCTAACCAAGGGAGTTTGTTTAGTAAGTTTTAATGAATGTACACGTACGTTTGAATGATTTTAATTGGAACAATTCGTTTGCGTTTGGTACAAAGTATGCTAAATTCGTAGCTGCTGGATTGAGTGCACTTCATGCTCCTAGGTAATATACGGCGATTTGAGTCATTGCACGTGTAGGCATTTACAATGGACTGCAATTATTACCTGCAAATAAGTGTTCTTATTTCCTAATTCGGAACGGTAGCATGGCATTACGCACAGTTGTATCAAGCTAGTATGTTCTAATTAGTCTGCTTTGGGTTAGGAGGCCTGCTGCTGCTTCACCTCTTCGCATTGTTTTGCGGAGTTGAGGAGGACCATCTCGTAATTTTGTGTCCGTTTTTACGCGCGCTCAAATTTTACCAGATGTCAAGCAATTTTTGGGTTCCTTTCTACTGATGCTATTTTGAAAACGAACAAAAAGGCGTGAGAAAGGCCGCTGCTTTGACTGTTTAGTGTTCCTTGTGTAAACTACCGAACTGTGCACGTTTGTCATTGTCAAGAGAAGCATCCTGGAATGCCTGCCTCCGAAATACATGTGAATGAAGTGTTTATTGGGAACGTATTGTCACGGTGATGGCTTGGAAGGCGACCCACTGATTGCCTCGATTTGTTCGCTCCTCCTGCTGTAGCAATGTAGTAGTTTCGGTGTGGTCTTCGCCGCCTTCCCCTTAGTCGTAGTAGTAATTAGTCTTGGCTTTGGCTGTTTTTATCTTGCGCCAAATAGCCGGCCGGTGGGTCGTGGGGACAGGAAAGAGTGCAGGTTTGGCGTCTCCCTTGGATTAGCAAGGTTATTATTCCTGACGGCCGCAAATTAGTAGACGTCTTCCGGGACAGGCGACTGTGCACTATTTCGCTGTCTGTGGACCTGCCCGCCTAGTTGTCTTCATCAGCTTCACCTCAGCGGCATGAGATGTGACGTTGGAACGTTTGTGCAGTCCTGTCTGATGTGAGTGGTCGCGTTAGAGTCGCTTCATCTTCATCAGAAAATTTGACTGTCGGAGACGATAAAGTAACACCCTGACGCCCTCGTGACTCGTTTCGAGGAGCATCGCTTCATTTTTGAGTACATTTTTGCTGCTAACAATGGTTAGGGTAGAAGTAAGTCATCGTGGAAAGGAATGGGGTGTTTCGCCATGTCAGCTGCCTTAATTACGCACGGTACTTGTGGTTCTATCGCCTGAAGTACACGCACATCTTGGCTGGTCTTTTACACATAATGTTGATTGACTTAGTGCTGTCATGCGCATGTCCGATGTAGTGGAGTTGTGTGTGCACTAGATAGTGTGGGAGGAGGAGAAGGATGGCATTAGCATTGACATGCCCAAGGTATAGGGGCAAGTGTTTGGTGTACGCGCGCCTCCAACTTCTCACCCAAGCACATGACGATATGAAGCGTTTGTCGCGTTCCTTTTTTAATACAGTGTTTGATGTTGAGCTGATAAGCCTTACGCAGACACGGACAAAGGCGCAGTGTGGTCCAGTTTGCGCCCTAGTGTCGTAACGTTAACTGGCTTTGTGTTAGTCACACGTGTGCTTTTTTTCGCGATGCGCCGCTTCTTCTGTGGTACACGGGCGGTGATGCGAACCTGAATGTGACAGCCGTCGCAAGTAGCGTCTTGTCCCGCCTTTCCCTCTACCTGTTATGGGTGCTGTTTTGAGAGATTTTTTTGCAATGTACTGAAATTCTCTGGTTATTTATTTATCACCTCTGTTCTTGTTTATTCACACAGACGCAGGGTTCTCTTTACCCCATTCCGAATTGGTGAAACGATGAAATGCTTTAAAAAGAAAGACTACCTCAATATGAATGAACACGAAGACCTGGCATGTTGCATCAAATTGACGGAAACTCAGGTTGGTTAAGCTTTAGAGTGTTACGTGGACTTGTTTGGTGGACGGCTAATCGAATGTTGTGATTGATTGTCAACGATTGGATTGTCGAAACTCGTCATGCTTTGACTTTCCTGTTAGGTTGAGATGTGGTTCCAGAATCAGCGCTGCAAAACAAAGAGGGTCGGTGGGAAAATTTCTAGCAATGCAATGCCTGTAACACAGCCAAATGTTCGTGACTTAGAGAGAATTCTCTTTCAACGGCTCACACCTATTCATGGTACCTCCGATGTTGACCCGATGTCGTGGATGAGTTTCAAATTCGACGAGCCAATAGAAAGTGAGTTCTGATTCGATTGGCTCAGAGACAAAGGAACTTTTAGCGTTGTAATTGTTTGTCTTTCGTCTGAGCTCAGGCAACCACCCACACCTCGGCCAGGAGCATCAGTAGCAGCCGTGTCCAAAAACTTTTGACTGGCATTTAAAATTCACTGGCTCACATTTGCACCACTTTCATCGGTGCTGGCAGTAGTGAGTCTTTTGGTAAAAATCCACGCATCTGCGCATGTATAATGCCCTACTAATTAATGCTACGGCTATTTTCTGTAAAGTGAGGGCTAACCAGGTTGACAAATATTGCAAGTGCAGTCGGAAAATATTCGTTAGAGAAATAAGGGAAGCCCTCATAGAATGCGGCATAGGAGCTACTACAATGCCAGCTAAAATGGCATTAATGTTGCCAGCGGGACAGTAATTTGAAGCAGCCCCTGCAGAAAGCATGGAAGTGTGTTTATTCCCTTTGATTTATTTGCATTTTTATTGACGTCCAACAAGTGCTTTTGACCACAGAGGTCAATGTTTAACATCGTGGCGCTGTATTACCAGTCCTTCACTCAATATCGGCTCTCCACAATTGTGTCAAAGAGCTGGTATGAGGGATACTGTTAGAGCTCATACAAATGGCAGCACAAATGCTACTTTTAAGAAGGTATCAATTCAGATGGGGTGCCTCTATTCCGGGCCAGTAAATTTGTTCGATTTGCCCTCCAGTTCGTTCTTTGGAGGAAGTGCAGTGAAGAAGATGGATGAAGCAGATGCAAGATTTTTGCGCCTTAGGTAATGCTACCATCACCGTGTGTGATATGACCGCGCAGGAGCGCTTAGTAGTTAAAAATGCTACCTACACACACGAAGATTCTTCAACAATCTTCTTTGTGCCATGATGCGAATTCACGCAGCCTGGTCCAGGTGATCCATTCGATCATGCAATATTAACAACCTCATAAAATGGGACTAATTGATAAGAATAATGCATTATGGGATTATGGGCTAAGGAGAACCTTGAGTCTGCAACCGAGTAGGAATGGGGAAGGAGGGGCGATTTTTAGTAGTCACACGTTGCTGCGATTTATAATGTTAACATCTTTATGCTGCCTCATTACTGTTAGGCTCTGCGGCATCATCCACATCAAACAAGTCAAGTCGCAAATCTTGCAACTTACAATGCCGACGCACAGACGCGAATCATCCGCGGGGATCGCAAAAGCTGTCAGCGTTTGGGAAGATCTATCGTAATCCCAAGCAGTTATTGGAGGCTTCCTTCCTCAATAAATGCAAGAACAATAATCGTGAAGACGGTCAGTTTATTCTGATGTTACTACTCTAAACAAAGCATTAATAGCTAAGAGTTTGGCATTGGGCTAGTTCAATTGGAATATTTTACGCATAGTTTGCAGACACTCATGATGCTAATGCCTCATCGCGCAACGTTGACATGCTCGGCTAGCTTTGGCATGCCCTAGCTATTTAGTTGATAGCAGGTCTATCTAGCAGGATTTTTCCACTTAACTTACTAATGGCAAATCCTACCATCTGTGCAGCAAGCATCTCCCTGTAGACTTCTCATGTGACCATTCACGGAATGCCTTGTGGCGTCAATTTGCACTGACAATGAAAGTGGATAACAAGAATTCACCTGTTGCAACCATTCACCACATCAAGTTAGATATTTACAAAAAGCGTAAGTTAGTGATAATTGGAAAATTCTGAATGTACTGTTGTGATGTTGCGGCGAATACAACTTCCATCTCTCCCATCGCGGCCACAAAAGCACATTGCTGGCGCAAAAGGGAAAGTGGATTGTCAACTGTGCTTTTCACCGGTCACTTTCCCTCCGTGTGTTCGCGATCGGCACTGCGAAGCAGGTTAGTTAGACCTAAGGGCAATTTATTAGCCACCAAGCAAGCAAATGCCAAGGAATAAACGTGATGTTAACTAAATAGCTGGGGTCTGATACACTGCAGCCATTACTATGAAATGGGATATTGTCTTGTGTGTATGGAATAGAAAAAAAGGGAGCAGGAGGCTCTTTTTCCTTTAAATAGGTGGGGTCGCATCAAAGTGATCGGAGCAAACTAAATAGCTGATATTCCGAATGAAGGAAAAGATGTATTGGCCGCCACGCTACATAACGCATTCCCTCATCGCTATTATGCAGTGTATTTAGACATCGCCCTTTTGAATGCAAGGCCATTCACATGTAAAGAGGTCTGCCAAAAGTGTATCCAATTTGACCCCTAGTAAGTAGACCATCCTTCTTAAGTGGGGCGAACTGGCTCAAATGAGCACCGAGGTCGGCTTCGTGCAAAAGACCCTCTTGCGGTTATTCATCCTTTGTTTGTGCTTGTCGCGACTGTTTCGAGCATGCTTTTAGACTACCCGCCCCATAGTCACTACCCGTAGCTCTGTGCTGATTGGTGGGACCGTTGACGTGGTTGTGCAATGATCTGAGGGATGCGTTTGCACGCCTGTTCGTTTACTCCGGCTTTGCAGAAGAATAGGTCTCAGCGAAGACGTGACTCAGGGCATAATTACTAAAAGAAAGAAATTGTAACCATTTGTAAGCCATCAGTAATCAGGTGGATACTAATGGAACCATGCTAAGGTGATGAGGTGTCGAATTTCAAGTACCGATCAAGCTATTTCGTCCATGCAAAAGGGGATTTCGGGAAGAGATCTAATTTGTGGGCCCCGAAAGTGACATGGAACATGGACCTAACTCTGATAGACATTACCGCTGACCGCCTCGACAGTTGAAGCTTTGTAATCCATCACGCATATGGTACATCGACCTGTGTGGACTCTCACCTCCAAAACAATTCATTTTAGCGACTTCCAACTCCACGCATAGCTCCCATGAGAACATCTTTAAAAGACATCAGTTTATTTATTTATTTTTAAAGAATTTGGGCGCACTAAGTTGTTGCCATCAAAATATGCTATGAGGACCACAAAACAGTTGGAAGAGCAAAACACCATCATAGCTACTAAATGAAAGACAGCCAAGGCCAGTCAGCAGACGCTCCAGAGAGGAAGCCAATAACTCGCTTTATCAGTTCGACTAATTTCTTGACATCTTCATCTTTACCATCCTGCCTTTGATCTGTTTTAGCACCAAGCTGGTTTTCGAGCGGCACCGCCAGTGTCCAAAATTGCTGCTTGTGCCTCGACAGCATATCACCACCTTATCCTGAAGGGACCTGCTCCAATGGTGATGCTGTTTGTTGGGCTCGTGTTGTGATTGGGAGCTTTCAGCAATTCCAAAGCCTTCACTGAGGCCGCTGTGCCACGAGTCGGTTGATGGGGCGCTTCTCTCCATGGCACGAACCATTGGCTGTGTTGCAGGTGTCTCATTGCTAGAAATTCCCCACCGTCCTTTCTTGTTTTGTAGCGCTGATTCTGGAACCACATCACCTAACAGAAAAGTCAAACGTATGACCATTTTTGATGACTCAATAGTAGACAATTGATCAGTACACACTAATATTTGTCTATTAAACATGTTCATTTGACACTTTAATGCTTGACCAACCTGAGTCCCCGTCAAGTTGATGCGATGCACCGGTTCCTCGCGTTCATGCATATTGATGTAGTTTTTCTTGTTAGAGCATTTCATCATCCCACCAATTTGGTACGGAGCAAAGAGAACCCTGCGTCTGCCTTGTCTTTGTGCCCCAGATGCTTTCTGGCGCACCTGAAGTTATTCTGCGGATGGCAGTGTAAAGAAGCTTGATGAATCAGGCACAGATACGGCGGCAGCAAGTTGCTGGAAACGGAAGTGTTTTATAATTGAGGAGAAGATTGTCGGAAGTTGTTGACACGTGCTTGGCGGTGAGAATGGTTGCTACACCTGTGGCTGTAGCAGCTGCTGACTTAGCTCTGATGAGGTGTCAAATAGAAATGGGTTTGGCGTTGGGAAGTTCGACATTGTAGTGGTAGTTTGAGGTTTGCCTGAGCTTCCACATTGCTGTTGTAGTACAGGCTTCGGTGAGCTGGTCGATTTCGAAATGCATGTGGAATGTACAGGCATTGCCTCTACGATATCCTATTTATTTGAAGCAGCCTCATCAGTTTTCAGCCGTTTTAGTGGCGAAGGATTTAGTTGCATTTGTTTGCCTTCGTAGTAGTTCTGTAGTGAATGCATAAGGGGAAGTGGATCTTGAAAGTACTGGAGATTTAGCCAGAGCAGAGACCGTCTCTTCCGCCTCTAGTGAGGTAGAAGGTGTTGCTTTTTCCACTTGCTGTTGCACGATTGGTGACAAAGCTGATACGGCTAATTTTTAAGCATGCGATTTTGTCCTTCCTCTGGGCACGAATGGGCATTCCGCATTGGCGCATCTGTGTAAACAAAACGAGTGAAATAAGAACATGTGCGTCTGCATGTAAGTAAATGCTGTCATTACATTTATTTGTGTCAAGTGCTTATTTATGCCTTAATGTCTGCCTTAATGTCAAATCTGGGAATTGAATTGTGATGGTCAGGGTGTAGATAATTTAGAGCAGCGAATACCGGTGTTTAGAGTCACCGATATTTGGGGGCGTAGGAATACATGCCGGAGGTAGTAGATTTAATCATATTTGGTAGATCAGAGGTACTTCAGAGCTGATACGCAAAACGGCATGCTGGGAGATCAACAGTGTCTGCTTGACTTGGTTGTCGATCTCCTCATCGACAAGGTGATTCGATTAGTTTATGTATCGTTTTCTTTCCGATATCGTTAGTTAAATCAAAGTGCCGAAGAGGATAATTGGAATGCACCGTAGCTCTCTGGTTGGCACTTTCACAACAGTTGAAAAGTGAGTCCGCTTGCAATACATCGATTTGATTGACGGACAACTTTGTTCCGCACCCTCACAGCCAGCAGGAAATAATGGCGACACAAGAGACATCTGTTTCTCACTAGTGTGAGAGCCTATGCCGGTTTTATAAGTCGCGTCATCTTCACACCAAAAAAGAGGCAAATAGAAACGCAGAATTAACAATAATCCAGGTTGAGCTATGCTAAAAGGGGAGTCGGTTTCAGGTAAGGCGTGAGTGAGACAAACCAAGTCCAGTCCGTACTGGCCTAACTTAGGTGATCGTCTTTTCATCATTGTATAATGCCATAATTTGGAGTAAGCCTAGTGAAGATAGGAAATAAAATTGCAAGTATGGCAATAACAGCCGATGGAATTAAAGGAGGAGGAGAGGAAGGGTAGTAACTGATAATAGACCCAAACGAAAATAAACGAAGGCAAGGAAGTCGATGCAGAGTGTGTGCACCCCCCTTTTGTCTTTGGTCTAATGTGGTGGACATATACGGTGGGAAATAATGCAAGGCGCAGTGCACGAGAGCATATGGAGCGTAGTAGGAGACACAGGAGCCGCTCAGCAAAGGTGTGTTAGAGTAGGGCATGAGAAAGGAGGCGTTGACAAGAGAGCTCCTTTCGATCCATTTTGAGTGGGTCATCAGGCCTTCTTAAGTGTGCGACTTGCCATTCAATGTCTACGTAAAAGAAAGGGAGGGCCTCCCATCGTATTGCATAGGGTTGTACAGAGTCGATCGGGTGGACCAAATTAGTATCGAGGCTGACGTAAAAGGCGTGTCTGAGGATGTGGCACGCACGATAGATATAATAGCTCTGCTTACTCATATCTTTTCTCTTTAATCCATACCTGCCATTACCTGGCATAGGCGGGTAATGTGGTTTGTTCTGATATAGTCCAATCGAGTCAGATCTAGTCAAACCTAGTCATGCGTAATGCCACAGTGCTTTCGCAGTAGGGCATGCATAGTGAGCTGGTTATAATTACCGTAATAGACCTTCAGATGCGGATGTACGAGACATGAATAGTATATGTGGCACAGTAAACGCAGTGTAAAGTAAAAATCTATTGAAGAGTCGATGATTTGGTCCTAGAGACTGCTCTTGAGAAAACAAAGGTGCGTGTTATACGCCTATCCCTAATTCGATGTCAAAACGAATTGGCAATCCTACACTACTATTGGCAATCGTGCTTATAGCTGGACTCAAATAGGTGCAAAGTTACGTAAACAATTAGCTGGAGGAGACAAGGATTGAAAATGGACGCAGTAGGATGACTTGACACAGTGCTGTGGTGCATCGTGCCCTAATCCTTTTCTTTTTACATCCATTCCTAAACTGGCCCAGTTGTCTATTCAGCCGAAAAGGTGGCTAGGCAAAGTTTAAATTATTTCCCTTTATGAAGCAAATTTAGGTGTTTTAGATCAGAGCATTCGTAGCGCCTAGGGGCAATAATTTTCCACGCGATTTATATCAAGGAGCATGTTATATAATGTTGTTACAGCGTGCACAAATTAAAAAAGAAAAAGGAACGGATAATCAGAGAGAGAGGAGGGAAATCAGCCTCCGTTTCCTCGTTATCTATCTGCTTTAATTCCCAAGATTAAGAGGGTTGCAGCAGAGGAAAGGATGAAAAGAAGATCATAGGTGAAAGGAAAAACAAAGCAGAAAGGAAATGCTGGTGATCGTCCGAATGGCAGGAATGCCGCTGCAAATCATGATAAATAATAATGGACTATACAACGCAGAGAAGAGCATGTCTGGTGGCATGCTTTGTGGTAGACCTCTTCAAATCTGACGCGTGTAATCGACTAAAGGCACATGTCTCGTGATGTCCCTCGGTGCCATCTGTTGTAAGCTTTTGATAGCATAGCTTGTACGTGGTTTTGTTGAGGCAGATATTACTTGCCTTAATGCCTCATAACTTGGTCGAAATTGGTGCAGCGTAGGGCATGCAAAGGAGGCAGAGGAGATGAAGAAGAGCCACCGATGCTAATGCGCTCTAAATTAAATGCGCTACCGATTCTAGACTGCTTGTCCTCAAAGTTTTGCACTTGGTGTTTCCCTTTGCGACTAAAGCTCTTCTGGTGATTAAAACAGTTTAATCAACACGAGGCATAATTTAGTAAAGAAAGTGGCACATCGCTCATTAAGATTGCGATAGAGCTAGCAATGATGAATTTCTAGCCAATCGTTATCTTGCAATAGGATCAACAATGAAGGCAATTATAATGAATTCTAATGCATAGTAAGGCACTGATTTGCACAAAATTGATTATTTCGTTATGCGGTATGGTTAAGTCTCACTTAAAACCGACAGGCGAATGCTCCAATAAATACACAGCCAATGCAATATTGCTGTTGAACTTGTGATGACAGACATTCCTTAGTCCCTTCAGCAGGTCACTGTCCAACAGGCAGAAGCCAACCCCTTGTCAATAAAATTTGACGGAAATGGAAAATCGCATAGTCAGCCATACTGCACTTTCAAATATCGTACGATGTTCATATATAAAATCACTATGGACCGAAAGATGGAATTAAAGCAAACCATCAACGGAATGAAGTGCGAAATTAGGAGCTCAGAATTATCCAATAAAAATGATACCACATTAACTCCTGCATCGAATTCAACATTGCTTGATTTCAAATACCTTTGTTGCACTTTCAAGGAGTGTGTGCCATCGCTTCATTTAAAAGTCACATGGTTGTCGATGCAAGAATGCATTTTATTAAACCATAACCATAGCCCAAATCTACTCTAGGATAAAGGCATAGCATTTTCACTCTCCAATCATTTCATCTAACCTTAGAAGTGGCAGAAATCAAGGGCTGTGCTTATGCAAGTCAAGGAAAAATAAAGGAAATAATGGATGTGGCAGCATTTTATTCGATCATGTAATAAGGCCTCTAAAAGAAAACAATAATAGAACTTCTATTCGCTATTTCATTTTGCATACCCCACTAGGAAATGCCAAAGGAAGGCTCGGTGTAAGCTGAAGCAAAGATGTCTAGTCATTTATTAAGCAGTTTCAAGTGATAAACAGGACTAGCTCCTTCACCTCCATGGCACGTGGAGGCGTCTTCACAAGCGTCGGTGTAGGCACAACCTCGGTGGTGGTTGATGTTTACCACCATTGCTGCGACCATCCCCACGGTTGTTCACACGGCGACCACCATTGCGGCTTCTTCTCACACGGCCACTCACACGGCGACCAGCAGTAAGGCTTCTGCACAGACCACAATGCCCACTTCTGTCCACATTGCGAACCCTTCTCAAACTCTCCCCACGGTGCCCACTTCCACGGATACGAGCATGGCCAACCTCCCCACACCATTTCTTTGTCTCTGCTTTCCTTGTTACTGACTTGCGAACTGACGCGTGCCTGCTTATATACCAGTCGCCTTGTCCCTAATTATCTCGTGTGACCCTTGTGCTCGCTGTACTTTTAGCTCTACACTCGTGCTTGCCGATCGCCATCGATGCTCTCGTGATGCCAACGCTCTCAACTGATATTTCAGGTGTCGTCTAGACTGTGAGTTGCATGTGACTTCTCAGCATAGAAATTTGGCAATGTTCTATGAATGGTGATGGCCTTGCCAATGTAGAGGTCGTAAAGCACAGGCCAGTATCGAACCGTACCGTACCACTAGACCCGGTGATAATTAAGTTGGAAAGAAACGTTATATTATCATCGAGTGCTTTCCTACTGCAAGTAACTTGTCTCACCATGGATTGTGCAGTAGTTGGCCTTTATAACCCCAATCCAATATGTTCGGCCATAAGTATAGTGGTTTCGGGTTTCGTTTAGGCTGGTTAATGCCCTCGTAGCACACATGATCTCTTGGATGCGAGTCGTGCACTGAGACGTTCCCTAACTCAGTACTGACCTTTTAATTACTTGAGATTCAACAGGACTTAAGATGCGACTGCTTAGTGTATTGCTTCTTTAACAATGTTGCAACTTACAATCACTGTATTCTCTTCTCATCTCCAGCCCAAATTTACTGAAACAATGCAACAGATATAACAAAATGATTATAAATTTGTGATAGTCTTGGCTATTCCTAATGCAACTTTGTTTTGGAAATGTTGATTTCTCAGCGTACTAATTGTCTTATCTAGCATTAGAACCTCAATGAGCAAACTGCTTCTAATAATCCATCAGTTTGTAATGGTACGAGACGATGTGCCAATCGTCCTTATCATTATTATATACGTACGTAAGGCCTCTGATTAGGACTGCAAAGCAGAGCTAATTGTTTAGAGCAGAACCATTTGACACGAATAGATTTAGCATCAATTGCGCCTAAGACCGCCCAGAGGCATGTGTGCAGACTAAGGAATGCATAAATATCAACCGGTTATTTAAGCCCTGAAACCGCTTGCAAAAAAGCATTGTTTAGTGATAGCCTAATGATTGGTTACTTGATGAATTTTTGTCAATCTTGATGAGCCATCACCTTGGACGAATTTATTGCGCTTAACTCCAGTAGGGTGATAAACCAGGTATGTATGTCTATGTTTGGCATACTATCATTGAAGGTCACTGGTAGTCATTTAAGACTTTGTTTTAGATCGCACTCAATTACTCGATTCTCCTACAGCAAGCATAAATGCCACCTAATAATTACATCCAAAACATTGACTGCAAAGCTAAGATCTTGCAGAAGTCGTGATTTTGGATCCAATATTTGCCAGTAAGTGTTATGTCCTTTGTGATCGACTTGTGTGTGCAATGAAAGAGGCTACATGGACATCATTGGCTAATATAGAACTTGATTACAAGTGGAAGGCAAATAACTCCTCGATGCGCACGCACTCCTAAGCCCAACGCGTTGCTGTGTTACATCAATCACATAAATTGTCATCATGCGTCTGCACGTGCGTGCAAACAATAAAATAACGGCATGATAAGCACCACAGATGCGTCAGGTCTAGCGGTTCAGTACAATTCGATACTGGCCTGTGCTTTACGACCTCTACATTGGCAAGGCCATCACCATTCATAGAACATTGCCAAATTTCTATGCTGAGAAGTCACATGCAACTCACAGTCTAGACGACACCTGAAATATCAGTTGAGAGCGTTGGCATCACGAGAGCATCGATGGCGATCGGCAAGCACGAGTGTAGAGCTAAAAGTACAGCGAGCACGAGGGTCGCACGAGATAATTAGGGACAAGGCGACTGGTATATAAGCAGGCACACGTCAGTTCGCAAGTCAGTAACAAGGAAAGCAGAGACAAAGAGGCCTTATTACATGATCGAATAAAATGCTGCCACATCCATTATTTCCTTTATTTTTCCTTGACTTTCATAAGCGCAGCCCTTGATTTCTGCCACTTCTAAGGTTAGATGAAATGATTGGAGAGTGAAAATGCTATGCCTTTATCCTAGAGTAGATTTGGGCTATGGTTATGGTTTAATAAAATGCATTCTTGCATCGACAACCATGTGACTTTTAAATGAAGCGATGGCACACACTCCTTGAAAGTGCAACAAAGGTATTTGAAATCAAGCAATGTTGAATTCGATGCAGGAGTTAATGTGGTATCATTTTTATTGGATAATTCTGAGCTCCTAATTTCGCACTTCATTCCGTTGATGGTTTGCTTTAATTCCATCTTTCGGTCCATAGTGATTTTATATATGAACATCGTACGATATTTGAAAGTGCAGTATGGCTGACTATGCGATTTTCCATTTCCGTCAAATTTTATTGACAAGGGGTTGGCTTCTGCCTGTTGGACAGTGACCTGCTGAAGGGACTAAGGAATGTCTGTCATCACAAGTTCAACAGCAATATTGCATTGGCTGTGTATTTATTGGAGCATTCGCCTGTCGGTTTTAAGTGAGACTTAACCATACCGCATAACGAAATAATCAATTTTGTGCAAATCAGTGCCTTACTATGCATTAGAATTCATTATAATTGCCTTCATTGTTGATCCTATTGCAAGATAACGATTGGCTAGAAATTCATCATTGCTAGCTCTATCGCAATCTTAATGAGCGATGTGCCACTTTCTTTACTAAATTATGCCTCGTGTTGATTAAACTGTTTTAATCACCAGAAGAGCTTTAGTCGCAAAGGGAAACACCAAGTGCAAAACTTTGAGGACAAGCAGTCTAGAATCGGTAGCGCATTTAATTTAGAGCGCATTAGCATCGGTGGCTCTTCTTCATCTCCTCTGCCTCCTTTGCATGCCCTACGCTGCACCAATTTCGACCAAGTTATGAGGCATTAAGGCAAGTAATATCTGCCTCAACAAAACCACGTACAAGCTATGCTATCAAAAGCTTACAACAGATGGCACCGAGGGACATCACGAGACATGTGCCTTTAGTCGATCACACGCGTCAGATTCAAAAAGGTTAATCACGAAGCATGCCATTAGACGTGCTCTCCTCCGCGTTTTATAGTCATCCATTACTCGTCATGCTTTGCAGTGTCGTTCCTATCATTCTGCGTTTTGTCAGTATCTCTCTCCTGCTTTTTTGCCTCTGATCTTCTTTTCATCCTGTGCTTCTACCTCATTCCTCCTTATCGCCTCATCACTAACCTCTTACACTGCCGTTTCAAAGGCGCCAAAGGACGAAAGCAGCTAGATAACGCAGAAATGAAGGCTGGGCTCTGCCACTAATCTCACTTTTCTTCATGTATTATCGCCTTCTCCTTCTTACTTTATCTGCATGCGCAATTTTACCATTATAACATCCACTTTTTGATGTAAATCACATGGAAAAGGATTCGTGGCTGGCTGTCTTTACTTCATAAAAACAATTAAACTCAATTTTGTCTGGCCACCTGTGCAGGTAAATTACCAACTAAGCCATTATGGGTTTGAATGTGAGAAGGAAAGGACTAAAGCACGCTGCACCACAGCCCAGTGTAGAGTTCACCCAAATGCAATAAAATGTGCAACAACACAAGTTGGCAGTCTATGTCGTCATGCATAAAATAGCCCAAGCTTTCCTACCTTGGTCATCTCGCCCCACACCTTTTACCAGGTTTGGGCCCACTCTTTAGCTGGTCAGTGCTCATTCATGCACATATCCATTCCTACAGCATGACTTGCTCCAAATAGAAACATTTAACTAACTCAAAGAAAATTTCTTCATTTAACAGCCAACAAATGCCACATTGTTGGGGAACTGACGTGATTTGGTTGTGTATGGCAGTAGTTATAGTCCCATGTGCCGAGAACTTAACGTCGTATTCCATGCCTCCATGTAGCTTGAAGAAGGCACTGGAACATCTCATCAGTGAGAGCGTGAGCTGACGAGTGATCTTGTAGCATTTGGCTTTGGAGAACATGATATAGCTGGCATTGGAAACATCTTTTAGGTGCATTTTAGTGAAAGGCGTAGAGCAATTGACGGCAGCATCACACCCACTGAGCGATTGTATCAATACATTTTTTTTTAAATTGCAGACTTTAAAAGAAAGTAAGTGATCAACAGTCCTTCAACTCAATCATCATGCTCGGCTCATGTCCGAGTGATTGGGGGTTTCTTCAGGCACTTTATCGAAGGACCCCTTCAACTAACAACTAGACGGAGGCGCACAAAATTAAAATGAAAAAAACTAGACTAACAAAACTGATCAGATAGCTTGTAATGAAAGCATTGAAAGCTGCAATACAAGCCTACCGACCGTATAAGAGGCAGAACTTACTTTCTAGTAGGCCAAACTTCGAGCAGGATGATTGCATTCTCACTCGATAAACACTAGCTGCTACTTATTCATTAATGCCTGTTAAATAAAAGCTCAATGAGTTTACTCTTTTTTAAGCATTGCAAAGCTCTTTTACTTCACGTGGTGGTAGCGAGAGCAAATACCCACCAAAACGAGTCGAAGTTGAGGGTGAAATCAGGCAATATTACTGCATTCTTATCGTCTGCGACTCAACGGCTGTCCTGAAATATTAGAAGTGAGGAAAGAATCAGGTCTAGGAAAAATTCGGGGGCTTAAAAACTTGCTGAAGATCGGGATAATGAACCACACCGCAGTCAAAAGTAAAAGTGTATTCGCATGGATTTGCTCCTCTGCGTCCAATAATTTATCTGCTAGATTTTTCTCAGCTCGACTCACCCTGCAGTCCTATTGATCGATACATGAATCGATAAACTAACCAAATGGTAACAGAATTACAGCGACTGCACAGCAGGTGGTCTTACTAATTTTATCGATCCATCGACTGATGCACAGACTTGCGCTGGTTGAGAAGCGCACAGGCGACCCACATGTGGGCAATTAACTCACCGCTTTCTTTGCCTCCTTCTGACCCCTACGGATTGCACGCCTTCATTAAAAGGGGACAATTGAGCTTCCGCGGAGGGGTATAAAACCGCATTACCCACAAAGCCTTCTTTGCAAAAAAAGCTGCGGCTGATGGCAGTTTACATCCTCTTAACTACCACCATTCATAGTCGTGCGTGCGCTAAGTCCACACATCACTCGTGAACCCAACACCGACCTTCTACCAGTGAAGTGAGCAGACCAGTACGCGGTATCACCCTAATAAGAGGATGCCATCACTCACGGAGGAAACCAGAGTGTCTCCAATGCAGACACTCACAGTTTTGATGTACCACTACTGCTACTATTAACAAAGTGAAGTTTTCAAATTCTGACGACTGGATAAAACACTTTTTAACAGAGAAATGAAGGCATTACCAAAGACTTTGCTGCAAATAAGGCAAGATCTCAAAATTACGGTAAAAAACCCGGCAAACGCAACAATTAATGTCCGACGAGAATTGCGTACACAAGGGAAAACAAACACGTCCAGCATTGGACTGGAAACTGGTTCCGCCATCTTCTTCATGATGCATCACGACACCTGTGCTTACATTTTATTACACAAATAAAAACGTTAAACTACAGCTAAATACCAAATTCTTAAATCAGGCCAGTGAAGTTACGTCCAGTCACAAAGTTTTAAGGCCAAAACTTGCGCATCGAAAATCATATTTATGTGCATGATGGACAAGCATCCCGTGGTGATGAGATCACATGCAAAATAAATTTAGCAAATTACACCTAAGTTTTAATAAATCTCTACGAAATAAAGCCAATGGCAACATTTAAAAGAGCAGTTACAGAGGTACTGCATCTTAGAGTCAGCCTGTTTTGTTGCCAAGATAGTCACACCGCCCTTAGGGTTGGTTGATCAAACGGGTCAACTCCTGCTCCAAAACCAGAAAAAAAGCCTAGTCTTTATCCGCTTTGTTGCTTACGATATAAACAGTTTTCTAGCTAGCCTTGATTTGGTATTACGAAGCACACGCCACATATACACACTAAGTAACAGCAAAAGTGATTCGGATCAGGGTCAGTACAACCGTTTCTTAGATGCCTAAGGGCAATCTGAAAGAGGGTGTAAATCTGGGAACTAACAAGCTTACATAGATAGATGGGTCGCCCCACCGTCCAGGTAAACCAACTCGAGGAAGGACGATGGAACCTTTTCTACCTCCCAAGTAATGGCTGCTTCCATGCCCTTTGTATAAGGTTGCCCGATTCGCAAGTGTAAATGCTTGCATTAGAAGACTTGGCTATACTGGAGGGCTTTACACCATCCTAGTCCCACAGGACGACAATTACTGCGTCCCATCTAAGGTAAGGGCAAGCAATATCCACTTGGTTCACACCATGAAAACGACGTACACACCGATCTGTACTGAAGACGCTCATATGCTAGGGCAGTTCAAGATCAAACCGATGAATGCTTGCAAGATGTTTGAACTTGGCAGGATCAATCATTTCATGAGGGTGTGACCACATTGATATACACCACTTTGCTGAAATCAACTATTCTCTCAGCATATGGAAGCAGCGCAAAAACATTGAATGCACGTGCACAAATGGAAAAAGGACAAAGATGAAATCCCAAATCACATCTGACCTCACATGCTTTCTAATGGCCAGTCCTTCGCACGCATTCATCGCTCGACTCGAAGGGATGTTTTTATACACTTTGACGCTCCATTGTCATTATCATTAACCAGAGGGACCCGCTCCTCACACATTACTTGCTCTTAATAGGCAGTAAAATTAGGGCCTCGACCCAAGACTAAACCTGAAGCCACGGATTCTGTTGCTGACACAAACGTGCCTCAACATCATTGGTATGGCTGGTCGGGATAGAAGGCAAAATAAAGAAAAGTCATTCGGACACCATTAAGCCGAACTAAGTTTGGAAAAAGTTTTTCGTAAGCCTACAATTCGCAGCATTAAACAGACTTTGTAATGATAAAACCTGCAGTATTTAGGATCTCACTTAAAGAATTCGTGGTCAAATAATGCAGCTCTATTTATGTCCTATATGCTCCTATTATTTGTAGCACTCATTCTTTGATCCCAAGTAATTTGCACCGACTTTAAGGTTCAGTTACCCATCTTGATTCTGTTCACTCACTTCCTGGAAAAATTAAACGCCAAATTTACTATTTGGGCCTTATATCTTCTAGGCACCTACTGACCGATGGGTCAGGCGATTAATTAAAAATGAATGTGCAGATTGCTTAAGTTTTGCCGACATTTTTATGCCCTCATGGAAGAAATTGTGCAGAGAGCACCTCTGATACCTAAGTGAAATTTTTGCGTTGATTAAGACTATCACCAACAACAACAAAAGTCAAACCAATTCCGACTTTGTAAAAATTAACCCGAAATAATGCAACGAATAAAGCAAGCTGCTTAGTTCAAGAAAATTTGTTTTGCACAACGAGTCAGCTACAGGCAAACGAGAAACCAGTAATACGTAAAACAAGAAAGACTACAAATGATGGACGAAATAGGCATATGGTTGCTGATTCCGATCAGCTCTTCATCCATACGGACACAAATGACCGCACGAGTGAACCATTGTCCCTCATTTCCCTCTCCCACAACAGGCTCACTCCACGTTCCTCAGAACTACACAAGCAATGTTAGGCACGAAAATTGCTACACTCAATCGTAGTTGCGTTCTATGTTCACTGGAATCTTCCTTTTGTTATACACAATGGTCAGACACCTTAGACAATGGTTGATAGCGTGGTTGGTTGGAGTAAGAACGGATGATCAAGCACCTACCTGATTAAAACAATGAGTGACTGACTGCTAGGCTGCGTGTTGGAATGAGGGACGGCGGCACTATGATTGAACAGGTTAACACAGAAAAGTGTCTGCTCGTGACAATGAATGCATGGGTTGCTCGATATGGTCCCTACATATTGATTCCTTACGTTAATTTTTCCACTTAAGTGCCACGAGAACGCCTCTCACCTCTGGTTCCCTCACACAACTCTCCTTATCCTCCTCCTACCTCATCGTCTGCCAGCGCTCTCCTCGTAGTCGATTTGATTAACTAGAAGGACAAGTTAGTTGGCGAGGATGAGGAGAACGCGCCTTCACATCCACACACACGTTCCTGCTTGTATTCGTTGGACGCCGATTAAGGCCACTCTCCAAATGGACAAAAGTGAAAGTGGACAATGCTGCCCACACAAACTTGGGCAAACGAACGGACAGACGAAATACATTGCAGGAACAAAGCAGGCTGTCTGGAGCAAAAGCGAACAATTTTACTCGATATTGTGAAAAGTCAGATTGAGGGGTTCTTTGCAGAGGAAAAAAGGATTGAGAAGTGAGATAGGCAGGAAGGAATTCGACTAGCTTGCGACTTAGCTCTCGAATAGGTAAGTGAAGGAGAAGTAAAAGTGGGAGACGGAAATTAGGCGAAGTGGAGTGGGACAAACTAAAGTGACAGAACGAAAAATGGGAATAAAGAGTCGATGGTAATCCAAGCAAAGCTATGCTAAAACAGCATTCGGTTCCATGTAAAGCTTGAGTAGGTCAGATCCAGTCTAATCTGTGCTAATTTGATCTGGATTACGAATCTGTGCATTATTTAATCATGTCAAAATCGAGATTGCGACTAGTGAAGGGATAAAAGGGAGCCTACAAAGAGGGTGCCGGCAGACGATGAGGTAGAAGGAAGAGGTGAGAGAAGAGTAGAGGACACAGAGGTGCGTGACGTTCACATAGGTGGGCGTACTGACTTCCTCTTTCGGATATTTTGGCATAATGCAAGACTCAATGCGTTTAAGCTTGTAGACCGTAGCGGGCGACGAAGGAGACACTCATCGAAGATGTGTTGGAGTGTGACATGAGAAATGGGACGTAGATAAGAGAGCTCCTCTCCATCTATTTCAAAGACGTCATCGGACCCACTTCTAGTCTGCGTACCTCGATCCCTAATGTCTGCAAGAAAGAAAGAGATGACCACTTGACATAGATTTACGTCAAGTTGATTGGGCGGGCGAAATTTAAGTGTTGCAGAGGGCTTAAATGGTAACGCTTAGGGTGCCTTGCTCAAGCCTGTCATAATCTAGCCTCGGTTGCCTACCTTGTCTATTCTGATCCAATCTAAATTAGTCACGCCTGGTCAAACGTGGACTTGCGTACCATTTTGCAGTGCTTTTGCAGTAGGACATGAATGATAGGCAAGTTAATTTGCACCAGCAGGCCTCCTGAAGTATATTTACGAGCATATTTGAGAGTATGTTTGAGACATGAAAAGCAAGTATGCAGAGTAGAATGTTGATATAAGAAATCGGCATATCACCTCCAAAGAACGGTATTGATTAAACAAAAGGACTTTTCTGGTGCGTGCCTTAATTCTGTACCTGGACGAATGCTACTTTTCATTTCAAATGGCAATATTGGTCTATGCGCTTCTTCGGTAGGAGTGAAGCAACAGAAATGCTTAGCCGAAAGAGTCAAGGGGTAGGTGAGAAGTCGTGGATATGGAGCTGCAGTGCAGTGTTCTTCACTTCTTTCCTACCCTCTTCCATCCTTTCCCACACAGATTCACTTGCCCACTCATCTAACCATGTGACTGTGATTTATAAAACAATCAGCTTAGTAAGAAGAGCCTAATTTTTTCGAATCGCACAATAGAAGAGGCGCCAATATTAAAGCGGTTACGCAAATGAAGTGGAGAAAGAGATTGAGACACGGATGGATCGTCAATAAGAGGAGGAAGCAAGAGCAGGCGTGGAGTGAATTATCAGCCTAATGCTATTAATAAGAAGGGAAGACAAGTGTTTGACAAACATAAAGTATTTTCCTCCTCCGTAAAGCGAGCTATGCTTTTTGGAAAATGCATTGCTTAACTCAACCTATTTAAATTTGCTTTCTTTATCTCATATTTACACACATTTGCATTATCAATCTTTAAGTTTAAACTGCTTTATCTTTGTTCTAAGTGCACAAGCTTTTCCTTACTTTTTCATTTTCCTTTATTACCGTGCTTTCTTAGCTCTTTTTGCCGATATAGACAACTTGCATTTTAAGCGCACCGGCGATGCCTGATTTTATAGCAAGACCTGCTGCAAGGATTTACAAAAGTAAGCAGCCGATACTCATAAGTGGGCATATCGAGATCAAAACAGACAAATCAAAGAGCATCCCTAGACCTGTATTGTCCCAGCTTTCCTTGCCACCATAGACACCCTTCACCTCGACCACACCTACGGTTCCGATTTTATAACGGAAACTGTTGCAATCTCTCAAAAAAGGTAACGAGGCGCCGATTTCAAAGTCTAAGGAATTTTGCATTAATATAAGTAAAAACAACTTGAGCTCTATACTTTTGCTAGTCCCGAATTCGTTGCCGAAATTGGACTACTATGCTACGTCAAACAATTGCAGAAGAGAGCCTACCACCAAGTCTTAATATTGAACAAGTCTGGATCAAAATTGCATAGGTTTGTGCTATCACTACTTCCCTTGCCAAAACGGACTCCCCACATATCGAACACGCCAAAAAAGCCAGATATATGAACAAGAACTGCTACAAGCAAGTATAAAAGGAAGCCGAATGGTGAGTTTCATTTCTGGCCGATTTTGGATTAAAGAGGGGAGCAAAGAGTTTTGCTCTATACCCTTGTTGAAAGCGTTTACAGAGCGAAACATGCATATGACCATCAAATTCAACCAATTGTGATCACTGAGAGTGCGCATTCGTTCGATGTCAACTATCTGTGTCATCCCAGGCGCTCTAATCATCGGCCAAACCTTACTCTCTTACAAGTTGATAAAGGAACTGCCGCATACAATTACTGAATAGAATAGGCTGCTAGAATAAAATTTTGGTCGGCTCTGCAGCTAAATAGACCTAAATTGGCACGACTTCATTTTCTTGCGTTACTTTAACTTTCTGTGTCAAAAGAGGCTGCTTGAACATCGGCCAGGTTCAAATTTTAATGCTCAACACGGAAAATACCACAGCTACCAGCGATGGAAGGAAGAGTCACGTACAAAATTAAATAACTTCGATGAAATGTCAGGAAATCAGATCACAGGTATGTACTTGTGCTGTCCAAGTTTTCGTATTAAAATCATTTGTACTGCATTGTGTTCATTCCTAGGCATCAAACGTCCTACAATTGAAATGCATTCACTGGAACGCAAGTAGCCCAACACACAGTCTAATCCTAACCAAATTTAGATTTAATGAACAAGATACGGCGCGTCCTTATTTTCTTTAATGCACACTCTCGGTCCAGCTGCATGACACAAAACGTTATAGTTTCAAAGGAGATCTGTGTAGCATTTGCAAAAGGGAGCCTACTACTAAGCAGGTAGGTAAGTCGGGGCCTTATTATGATCACTTTAAGACTGGAGTGAGAAATTCCAAAAGTGAGGTACACTTTGTCCAAGTTGGCATTATTTCACTTGTGCAATGCCCTATTTATACATTGATCCAAGCTGCCATTTAAAAGCCGATCCCATTCTGATCTTTCCGATGGATGTGAGCAGCTATTTGGTAATTAAAGCCTTTTCCTGCCTTGCCTTAAAGGCTTCTAGCCCGAACACCATAGCTATTAAATAATCCAGAATGACCAACATTTATATAGGTGCAGGTACTATAGCAATTTACTGCGCATTAATGATTAAAATCTTGGTAATAAACAGTAAAGTCTAATCATCCAGTAAACAGCTATTTTAGTTAATGCATGGCAAGTGTGGTAAGAAATCATAAAAATCAACTTATTCTTACCTGCATTATGTGCAAAGCAATGCCAAAGGCGGGACCCTGATCTTGAATTCCTCGTTAAAGGATGCAGTACATTCTAATGAAATTCATGTTCTGTAAATCCATTTTACCGAGTAATTCCCAGCAAGTAAGATGATTCTCTGAGAAAAACGTAGCTCACTTCTGCCGAAATCATGTCATTTTAGCGTTACGATGGTCCCACCTACCAACGATGTGGAAAGCAGTTACCGCTGATGACCTCCAAAATGATTAACGACTTAATTAACTTAAAGACTTGTTTCACCTAACAAAATATGCGATCGGCAATCGGCATGCGTTCAAAAATTACAAAGAGCATGCGTATCCATTTTTGGTCTTAAACGATACGTGATGCATTTCAATTGACATACAGGACAAAATGATTAGGTTCTATAAACTTCATTGGATTAAAATCTGTCACTCATCATACGCGTGTGCCTATATTCAGTAAAATGTTTCTTTCCACTCTGTTCTATTTCTGTTTTTAGACGACTTTTGAGAACGACATCTTTTGCTCATTCTTTTCGAATGTCAACTCTACTTTGCATTAATCTGTACCTACGAAATGATACGGCAAGTAAAAGTAATCTTAGGTACACCAAAATTGCACATTTCTTGTGCATTCGAAAGTGGTTTTTTGCAAAGTGTAGGCGTATAACAGGTCAAAGTACATTGGGGATCAATATAATATTTCCACCAACAGCAGCTCAACAAACATGGAGATCATAATATGTGTGCTAGGCACTACACCATGCAGTGCCCCTTTCGTTTGGCAACTTCTTCCTTAAAATCAACAAAGCATGCACTTCGAATCTAATAATGCCTTTTTTATTTCTTGACTATGTCTGTTTGTTCGAAAGCATGCTGCAATTCAATATTATTATGACACGGTCTTTGAGGGTCATTAATTTATTTATAGGCTGTTGTCGGAAAACAATTTCGCTATCCATACAACTTATCGTGTGAGAGAGAGAAGATTAAGGAAAACCGCCATCATTATTTAAGGCCAGGCTCCTTTCATAACTTTACTAAGTTCTCTGAGCAAATGAGCTCTTGTTAATAAAATTAGTCTGAGGGGAATATTGTAGAAGCGTGCGGCAGGTATTTGCGCGGTAGCAACAACACAATTTGTTAGATTGGGTCAGATTCGGCTCATCAGCTACGAGAAGTCGACAAGGGGCTAAAGTAGGAGTCCTGGTATGTAGTCTGACTAACAATTGCTAGCGGCTCTACTGCTTGCGAAGTCCTGTAGGTGGGTGGTGGGTCAGTACGCAACGATTTTATTGTCCGATAGGTGGATTTTTCTTCTTTGCTACCTTCCCTACACGCATTGCTCACGACTAGTTGTTAAAAGAAGTGGATGTTGGTTTGACAATAGTAAGGAGCTTGGTGCTCTCCTTCCCTTCCAAGTCACTTCTAGGAATTTGCTCACGACTCTTCAATTAAGGCGTTCTTCGCAACGTCTTCTTATGAAACAACACCACTGTCTTATTGAATATGCGGGGAGTGCTGTTATTAACAAAATGAATGCAGACGGATGCCTCTTTTCTACTTTTTCTCCTCCTTGGCCTCTTTTTGCAATCCCCTTCATCTGTGTGCAACCCCCTACCCCAGCCAATATCCGATCAAATAATTGCCTCGACGTGCAACTCCTACTGAGCGTCAAACAGTAGCAATAATATTTCGCCTTCAAAACATCCCGGCAGTAGAGACTGCCAGCAGGTAGACACCGCATGGGATAAGAGAGTTGCGACGGCAATCGTCATCCTTCTCCTCCATCTGAACCCTTGTTGGTGCCACACTAAAGAAGCATGCAAACTACTTTGTGACACAGTAGTTACCACTGCTAGGAATGTTTTGTTTAGAATGCACGCCGTTTGTAAATTGGACCCTTACCTTCTTGTAGTGGGGGTTGTGCTAATGGAAGTTTGAGTAGGCATGCATGCATGTATACATTTTCATCCCACTCATCTTGAATATAGGAGAGGATGAAATAACCCAGAATAGGAAGCAGTGCCTCTTTGACGACGTGGAAAGGGGTGGAGGCTCACGTGGTGACGCAGTGTGTTGAAAAGGTAGCACTACCGCATCTGCTATGATGGTGAAGGAAGAGGATATCGCAACTCGCACACCACACTACGCCTAAAATGGTGTTTTCTAAAGGCACTTTCACGAATTTCCCTCCGTGTAATACTTCTCGGTTAGCGAGCTCTGCACGGTCAGTGGCAACTTATCCCGCTTAAACCCTTGGGCTTAATAAAGATGTGCACCCTACCTCCATCTTTCTCCCCGCAGGTCTTTACTTCCACTTCCAAAGATGAGGCCACCAAGGAAACGATGCGGATACTAATTCCTGCTGACAGAAAGCATACCTACTCATCCCCCTCTTCTTCCTTTTCTTTCTATTCCTTTTTTTCTTCTTCTAGTGTAGTTTACATTCACTTGGTTTAGTAGCAGTTTCCAACACCCCTAGCTAGATGCGCCAACATTTAGAAACGCCGTACTTTACAAGGGGCATAGTCCGATTTAAGTCTTCTATATGCACGCAAGTAACGCAACATCCTAAGGTATACACATACACGCAATTTAAGAGAGACGAGGCTATAATCCTAGCTCCCCTCAACCTCAAATACTTTTCAAACTTCACCGCACAAGTAACGACTTCGCGATGGCAATGGCTGTAGCGACCTGAGGCTCCCTCAAAGGCAAAAGAAGGCAGAATACTAGGGTAGAATGCGTATATATATTTAACAAGCGGAGGGAAATAAGCTGCTGATATGGGCCGGAGGCCAGCTTACGCAGCTAGGGCAATATGGCCACCTTTATGACCCTGACCAGGAACAGTAGTTCAAACAACCAAAGTGCTACAATGGCACTCGAAACCAAACCAAATAACGTGCTGTGATACCTGGCCAGAGTGATTAGTAAAATTGAACTAAGTATTGTATTACCCATGTGTACGATTTTGACTTACCAAGGCAGAATGTTTGTAGACTTTTTGTTCAATTAACGCATCTATTGCCTCTTTTGGATATTGTCTGCACATTTGAGGAGGAGAACTGGAACCCAGTGCAGCAGGGACCCACCATAACTTTACTTGCCTTCTGCAATATTTTAACACCCTTCTCAGTGCTCACCAGTGCGTTACTTGGCTTTTCAACTGACCTCTAAAACCCAATTTGAGAACTTTATTATTGCGTCATTATGTGCGGTAGACTTCAAAGACATGTTTTCGATGCAATTCTTGTCTAGATCCACGCTTACACCTTTTAGAAATGAGTAGAGATATTTCTCTTTAATGCTTTTCGTAGCTCTACATGAATGGTTTTGGGATTTTGAATTTTTGTATTCCTCATTCTCTTAAATTTGCCCTTTGGATCACATATTTTCCTACTTCGCTTCAATCTTACTATTATGTGATGAACTAACCCAATTCTTTAGTGCATTTGACACCGCATATTTATTACGTATTACTAGTGTGCCCTTATTTGTCACAGGTTATACATACAACTTTATTTTTCCATTTTTAAATTCATCCTTTAAGGTCGTTGGTCATCTGGCGGCGTTGCAAAGGCCATGCCGATCGTTTGCCTGCGTACCATGACTTAAGTCTGCTGGACATTGTAAGTTGCGGTTAAAAGTTATGTAAAAGCCGCCAAGAAATTAAAGCTGCACTAAATCACAAACAAAAGTACGTTGTGCTAGGCCTTATAAATCCACTTGGAAACAAACACCAAGCCTGATGATCCTCAAAACAAACGCCTAATCCCTGTTCAAATTGCAAAACTAATAGCCAAGGACTTTTGCGATCTTATTTTAACGTGTTTTAAATCCAGAGTTTGCTGCTAGTTTTGTCACTTACGTTTGCCGAGAAATTTATTTTGATTGCATTACTACTTTGTAAATCTATCACTCAAAACAAAAGCTAGGAGTTTTAAATAGTTTTTTGCTTGCGTAAATGCATATAAATCAGATGTTGATTTGTTTTATCGAACAGCATTAAAATGGTCAACTGGATTTGTGCGCGAAGTACGCGAGCAGTGTTTCTATTGGTGGTCATTATTTTCGGTTAATGGGAGTTATTTGGCTCGAACAAGTTGGAAGGCGGTAAGTATTTGGCATTTTTACTGCTTTTATTTTGTTATGTGTTATTAGGTCCTTTTCGTGTCGATTGGCTTCATTTGTACGCCTACTTGCTAGAGTAAGCTCGAATGCTTCATAATGGGAATGTTAAGACGTTTTTGTTTTCCAGCTGCAAGTTCCACCCACGTCCATTATTCGCCGTGCAATGCTTTAAGTAACAAACAACATTGTTTTGGCAATTTGTCAACCTGTTTGCTTTTAATGACTGTGGATTTTGATTAATGAGTCGTAATTTTGTTGAGGAGTGTTTTAACTTTGCTAAGTGCTTGGCGCATGCTCATTGTTTTCGCTAGAAAGTATTCATTATATGCCTTATTGTCCATAACTTTGAACCGTGCATTTGTTAGGTCGGATATTGACGTTGCGGTCAAATATTTATGCTTTGCGAAAACTGGAGGCATTATGAGGGTGCAATGGATACGAATCTCGACTCAGTTATCGCTTCCCAAGTAAGCGATAGCTTCCTCAGGTAAGATTGAATGGCAAGTACTGTTGCCGTCTTTCATACGCAGCAATGGATTCGGTCTGCGTCCTTATTTTGGGTGGAAACATGCTTGCATCATTTATTCGTAGAACCTTCCACATTTTTGTGTGGTACAAGATAGGTTAGTTTTAGTTTCTTGGATGCCACCACGTCCTCTGAATGCTGATTGGCTTCCTTTACACGCCTACGTGTTGGTGTAAACACAAGGGTCACGTAATGTGACTGTTGGGACGTTTTTTCCAACTGCAGTGCCTACTCACGTCCACTTTTTTTCTTTGCACTACTGTAATCGAGAATTTGGGATTGTTATGGCAGTTTGTAATCAGTTCGTTTTTTAATGACGGCGGATTTGGCTTAATGAGACAATTTTGTTGAGAAGTGTTTCAGCTTCACTGAGTACTTGGTACCTATTCATTATTTTCTTGCTAACAGGCATTCATTATACCTAAATACCTTTCAATCCATTCCCTTTATCCGCTTACATACTAGATAGACGTTGAAGAGGTAGATACAAATCCTGTCAAGACTTCTTTTTTGCCAAGAAGAGCGACATTATCCGTCAGCAATGAGTGCGGCTCCCGCCTTCGCTATCACTTCACACGTTCCTCGGGTAAG
>JADWOT020001585.1:0-36740 GCA_036345935.2 Taenia hydatigena | reverse complement strand
CAATGGTGGTGGAGGCGGGACCGGTCACACTCAACTAGGACCTCCACTTATAACCGTTTCTGTGTTGTCTGTTAGAGCTGTTCACTGTTCTTGTTTTCTATCCAAAATAGTCTGTAATATACACTCGGTGCATGAAAAATCCTTTCTGACTAGTTGAGGCTGATGGAGACATGTTAATTGGTAAAGCCCATTACCACTCGAGGGGTGGAAGTGACACAGGACATGTAGGTGCCTTCGCATTGCTGTCGCAGTGTCCTTAACCCCAACTCAAGAGCACCAAATAGCCCGAGTTTAGCTATGCAAGAATTTGGGTAAAAGCGAACGAGTAAACGACAAACCTGGACTTAGCTATAAGTGTATTAGGTATGTTTCAATAAATGGGCTGTTCAACATTCCACAATTCGTGTTTATGACCCACTTTTGCGACTCTCCTAGTACAAACCTATTCAACCAACTTTTTGTCAAATGGTGCCTTCAGTAGGGCTCTATTTATATCACACTTTTAGAAAAATGACCCCTAGATTCGCCCCCAAAACCCAGGGTTCGCTAAAGTTGTTAATTACTGTGGAGTGTGATAGCAAAAAGAGGGAATTTCAATTACAAGGAGTGGAGGTGGGGCTTGCACAAAAAAGACCTTCTCTTCGACCAATCAGAATTCAGCACACGATTTCGCCCTTCAAAGTTAATCCATTCGCGTAAGTAACTTGATTGTAGTCACGACAACCTTCGACAACCCAGCAGTAGCCGAGGTGTCGTCAACTATTCCCCTCTTCTGCTTTGATTTAAGCCACCGCTAAATCCGACGTCGTCCTAAGGACATTGTCAGTACTTCCTTGCTAATCAAAGTGAAGGACGTGCCATTCGCAATCACCTAATTGCGAGTCGGGTAAAATTGGCTGGAAGGGAGCGTGGTCATACTACAACACGACCTGTCAATCTCGACGAGTTGCTTCACCGTCTGCATGGCGACAGCTGCACAGTACTTCAGAATTTGGGGCGGGAGTTAATGCGATGGTTAGACAGACCATCCAGTCCAGAGAGTAACATAAATGGCGAACATTTCATCGCTCATCATTGTAGATGTGGTTAGAGGTGCTTACCTCATCCGTCTGGACATTAACTCTGTCTATATAATGCTTCTGGCTAACCCAATTCACAATACAGAAATTTCCCTAACCATCCAGAGGATAGCGTCTAATGCAATGGACAGGATCTTGAGAACCCTGTCAATTCCTCCAGGTCTACGTCGATGATGACACAGAATTTGTGCATCGACCAGATTCTTTGTACCTGTCCAAGCCACGAAGGCACTTCTAACATTCCATGCTGTGGCATCTGCACGTGTCTGCTGTGACCCACTCAGATTGGCCTCGACTGGTGTTAGGACGAAAAATATGTACTGCCATGTCGATCTGGTGACAAGTGAGCTGGTTAAGCCAGCACCACCTCAGACCGATGCTGGGGAAGTCACGAGCATTGACGAATGCATAGAGGAGCATGCCACCGTAAAATCTTCCTGCAAAAGAAGGCAGCAAATCTACAACCAAGAACATGGCAAAATAATGAAGGCTGTAAGCACAAGTTGTGGAGTGATGAGGCACTCACTCCCTCCTCGAGGCCATTGATGTGGCCTGCGTTTACCGGTACCGCTCATGATGAGGTGTAGGTCACCAGACCCTGACTACAGCAGTCAATCCTGTGCAAGACGTCACCGATGAGTGGAAAGGCTCGATCGAAAATAGTTGTTGCACATTCTGTTGTAGAACTGTGCACCCATAAGCAGTTGCTGGACCTCAACTTCACCGCTTCTGGTGTGCAATGATGCATGAAACGCAACACGGAAATTCACTGACGGTTCAATTGGGAAGCAAGGATGTTCGCGATTGCAAAATTGCCTCCTTTCGGAACACAAACGATCATAGAAGCAGTGGAGGCACTTCTGTGGCCATTACTTCAAGACCGAGGGCAAAGTGAAGCGTGTTATTGTGACATCCTTCAAATTCAATGACGAATGCCACAACCTCTCGATAATGCATGCATTTCTTTCCCATTTCTCGAACAGGTCCTAAGTACCTCCCGTAATTAAAACGACCATCGAAGCAGTGCAGGCAAAGTCTTGGCGACGTTCATCCTCAATGGCAATTCCAGCCGCACTGAAACCCCTCCGTGATACGTATGAAGTTGCCTTTTCTGAGGAGCGAACAAAAGCCCTTAACAGTTCACCAATGGGACACACGTGACTGCGCCCGCGACGCCGACGCGGAACTCAACACAGATTCGGTCAAGGTCATTGGAGGTACACTTGAGGAAAAGTCATGGCAGTGACTCATGTCTCAATCTCCACAGATAGTTTTTAATCTTATGCATTAAACAAGAAAATCTCTCTTACCTTGGAGGTTAAGAAGAATGCTCTTAATGGAGAGGAAAGAAAAGACGCTGGAGGGATAGTGTGTGGTCTTGGTGGGCGTGTGATCACTGTGGATGCACCAAATTTGATCGTGTAAAAGCAGGGAGGTGGTATTTAGGGGGCTGTGACCTCAGAATGCATGCGTATGTTGTAGTCTTCGGTGGCATCTCTCAACCCCCCTCCCCTCCGACTGCCAAGATGCCTCGATCTAATACAGCAGCTCCTTTGTAGAGCTGAGGCATCTCTACTGTGGTGTTGCACACTCACCATCTAGCCCCAATGCAAACACATTTCGATCGCTTTCGGAGCCTCCGGAGGGATCAAGCCTGACCAACAACTTGGCTGCGTGAGCGGCTGCAGCACACGAGGTGCAAGTCATGCAACTTTCATGCACGCGCCTATTTGTTTGCTCGCCCGACCGCCTGTCTTAAATAGCATTAGGAGAACAGCAGCGTTTGCATCCTCCTGAGGACTGTTGTCTACAGATCGGTTGATTTTGTTAAGGAAGAATAGTTGCCTCATCCATGCCGCCAATCGAGAATGCCCCATCAATCTGAGTCGTAAATTCGTGCCCCATTTGACATCGGTTCGCTAAACCTGACCTCAATTTCTTCACCTCAAGGTGGATTAGCTCATTCTAATCGCTGTGACACCAGTGAATGTAAAGTGTTTTGCTAGACGAAGGCTTAGGCCAATCAGAATTGAGGGCTACCAGTTACCCTTTACATCCCCAATTCAAAGTAGGCTTCCATGACAGGACAGAATCGGTCGAATACATGGACGTAGAAGTGAATTCTGTAATGCTCCATTCCTATCAACGCTCCCGAGGTTAAACATCAAAGAGGAGAGCCTTCGACTGGTGTTGTGACTTGATCAACGACAGGCAGCACTGACCTCGTTCAACCCACGACGACAAGAGTTGTTCAGCAGAGCCAGGTTGAATCTGAATAATCGACATTATCGTGGAACCACTGCGATCCCACTCAACTGTGTTTGGTTGCTACTTCTTATTCACTCTGAATAAAGTTGGCTCTTATTCGACAGTTGTAGGTGCCTTCGCCTCCTCCTAAGTTTAGCCAATCCTGAAGGCCCTTGAGGTGGCGAAAGATGGTGAAGCAGTGCTGCAGTCGCTGTACAATTAGGCAGTACTGAGACTGTCCGCGATGAGTTTCTTGTCAACCCTAGGCGTTCAGATAACACTACCTAAAGGCATGCAGAGCACCTGAGCATCCAAGCACGAAAAATCCTCTCACCACATTAAGCTGTCTGTTTTCCTTGTTGTTGTAATGGCACAACGAATCACCTACTGTTGGGAGATATGTGTTAGTGATTGCGTGCTGCCGTGTTCCTGTCACATTGTCACTGACCTTGCGTCTGTCATCGTCCATGCAGCGAGCGAAGGAGCCGATGGAAGTACAAGTGCTAACTCAATGCCCTGCTTCCCCAATGACGGAATGCTCGACCTCCACTCACGCGTGTACCATCGAATGGTCGTTTGGTCGTGTCCTCGGTTTCCACCAAAATGCTTCTCCTTGCCATCCAAATAAACTCGGACCTGAAGTCTTTCGTAGGAAATTCACAGTGACATCGAGTGCAGTGGGCAACGATGCTTGTTTCCAAAGGCAAACTAAGGCACAATTGAAGTGGGAAGTCAAAGAAGGGAAACAAAATTTACTAATTTAGTTATTCTGCCCTTGTGTAACTACTGTCACAATCAAGGTGTTAATCCGCCCGTAAACGACTCGGTATTGTATGGCAATGAGTTGATTGAAGGCGTTGAGAGAAGAAGGAGAGGTGCACAGCAGACCTCCCTTCCCCTGTCCTCCTCAAGGCATTTCACTCCATTTCCACGCATCTGTAGGCCAGTCCTCCAGTTGCAAGGAGGCATTCTTTCCTGTCTTCCTGTTCTCTTACTTCCTGGGTTTGCTTTCTGGTAGAGCTAAGGTACCTGGACATCAGTGAGACAGCTGTTCTCAACACAATTCCTACACAAGCAAAGTGCCCTTCTACTCACTACACCCGCCTCGATACATCGCGTGACTACTGCGAGTTCTTTCAGCTTTCCCTGCAGATTCCATATGGTATGAGGAAGGGCAGTTGCCACATGGGAATGGAGAATGATTGTCGAATTCGAGAAGAACGCTTTTTATTTGGCGCTACACAGAGGTCTGGTCCTTTCTGGAGTGGAGAGAGTGTTGGGCTGAGGTTAGAAATGCCAACTTCAATTCTCGGACCATCGTCATTTCGTCACAACATTCGGAATTTGATCCTGTAGTAAGGACAGGAAGTACTGAGCCATCATCACCACCATCACCATCATCAAGTTTTCCAAAATGGAAATGCAAACAACTTGGGAAAGTCGAAATCACGAGGTGGGAGATTTAGTGCATTGAACGGAGACGCAAGGGAGGATTGTGGGAGCTACAGTGAGGCACAGCCACATCTGCGGCAGATAATATCAGACTGTTTGTAGTGTAATAAAGTGAGGCATCTGCCTGCCTCTCCGTCCACCCAACTATAAATAGTAAGTCACAAGTTTACCCATGAGGTGGTTGTAGCGAGGGCAGTTAAGCACGAAAATGTCTACACGTTGAGGTAATTACCTGTTAAAAAGACATATTTCCTTCTCCCTTCTTCGAACAGGCAATAGCGTTAGAAAGAATGACCCCCTGACAATGTCACTACTCTCACTGTTCCTTATGTACATACATGTATCCCTTATAATTGAGGGCTATAAGTAGGTAATTTAAGTAGTATGTCATGCAGAGATTTCAATTGGCCAGAGATTATGAAAAGCTTGGGCTCCACTGGATGCAGAGAATGGTAGAACAGACTCTGCTGTGCCTACACAGTGTGCCATCAACGTCCAAGTTATTCGCGATTTTGTATTAAACACCACCATTGATTGCGCGGTGTTGGCAAGAGGGAAGTGAAACAGAACAGCGCACAACAGAGCAGATTGAGAGTCTGCATTTCCATCTAGTCCAGTTTCTTGAAGCAGAGGAAGGAACAACTGTGGCAGTGACATTTGCTGCCAACTAAAACATGCGAATTCGCCAGTCACGTCCAATTTGTACCACCAATCATCACCATTTCCCTGTTGTCGTGTAGAGTGAATCACTGCCAGTTCTTGCGGGCAAGGAGTCTGCGAAACACAATTTGCACAGAAGAAATAATTTTTTGCTAATTGAGGCTAATAGGGACATGCAGAGAGATAAAATCTTGTAGCACCGAGATATAGGAGCGACACACACGAGCTGTCGCAACGACGCTGACCACAGCTCCTCTAGCAAAACACACAGTCCGGGTTTCACTGGCAAGGATTTTAGAGAAGGCCAAATTGAACAGACCAACTTCAATACGCATTAATGATGCTTTGATCAGGAGGCCATTCAACACTCCACATTTCGTGTTCATGCACACCTACTCTTCTGAAATCCCAATAAGTAGTATGTTCAGCACTGTTCTGATAAATAAATTGCTTTCAGTCACAGTTTCCACCTCGCACCAATAGGAGTTTGCTTAACTATCCCTCCTCCTCCTCTTCTTCCTTTGATGTGAGTCTTCACCCAATTCTGGCGCCACAGCTGCGATTGTGGTCGGGAGCTGAGGCGTGGCCCAACAAAGTCCTCCGGTCGGATTCGTCTTCGTCCCCAAAAGCTTGCCTTTGATCCACCCTTTTTCACAATAATTTGAGGGTCAAAATGTCGAGTGATTGATGGAGTAGACACACCCTCTCTACTACTGCTTTCCTCAAACACGCTTTATTTGGTTACCATGACGTGGAAAACGATATCCTGCGACCTTCCTAAGACTCAAAACACCACGATTGTTAAAGGAAATAGGATCTTGTAAAAGATATTGATGTAGTCTGAGGACCTTTTTATAGTACTTCACAAGACGCATCAATGTGAAGTGCTCAAAGTGAAAGACCCAGTGTTGTCAGTCATCCAATTCCAAGTCGTGTGTGACAGTGATGGATGGATGGGGAGTGGGTTCATGCTGAAGCACGATCAGCGAGTCTTAACGGTTGCCTATGTAGGCTGGAGGGCGACAGTTGTGCTGCAACGCTCCACAAACTTTGCAGAGATTCAAAGGCAAAACAGGCTCCTGATTGCCCTCGAGTCCCAGAGACATCACATCTGATGCCAAATTTGGTGGAGGACTTATGAAAGCTCACTTCGATAAACTAAGCATCAATCACGTAGATTCATCTATTTCATAGCTTTGACTCTTCGCATCTGTTGCCTGGTCTAGGACAGAGGGACGCAAATCGGAGTGAACGAAAGCTCACAATTCCATTTGGTCCGGTGCATTGGCTCAGTGCACAAAAGGTTGCATGAAGTGAATCACAACTCTAGGCGACAGAGGAGTCAGGAGGAGGAACAGCAGTGGCGATGGCATTTGTTGCTGCCCAAGACGTGTAAATTCGGCAATGGTGGTGGAGGTGGAGACGGGACCGGTTACACTCAACTTGGACCTCCACTTATCACCTCTTCTGTGTTGTCACTCGATGTTGTTTACTGTCGCGGTGTGTCCTCAACCTCGAATCGAGGGAATCCAACAGCTCAGATGTAAAAGAAGAGTAAGCAAACGGCACTTTTGGGAAAAACTTGGATTTGTTTTATTCAGTAGCCTCCTGTGTGCACTTGTTCAGGCCAATTCCTAACAAGTTGTACACCCAACAAGGCATCATTTCCACCCTTTTCGGTAATTTAGCCCCAGAACCGCTTCCAAGCTTTGGGTTCACTGCAGTTGTTAAGTACCGTGAAATGTGGTTGCGATGCAGCACTAATACAGTAGAAATTGTAATTAAAAGGGGCAAAGGCGAGGCTTGCACAAAAAAGACCTTCCCTTCGACCAATCAGGATTCAGCACACAAGCTCCCACTTCAAAGCTAACCTACTGTCGTAAGTTTATTTGTTGCAGTCACGAAACCTTCGACCACCCAGCAGTAGAGGAGGTGTAGTCAACTTCTTCCTTCTTCTGCTTTGATGTAAGCCATCGCCGAATCTGGCCTTGTCGGACGGAGTCCTCCGGTCGGCTTCATCTTTCCCCTCAAAAGCCCACCATTACCACGCAAGTGCCTACGACAATTTGAGGAGAGCATTTGTCAAATGGTTGGCAAAGAAGGCGCAATTTCTGTAGAATTAATCCTTCAAAAGCGTATTTTTATTTCAGTTAACTTGGCTGTGGTTCAAGTGTGTGGGAAAGATCGACCACAGCAACTCAGATGGCCCATTGGCCACATGTGATACAGGTGTCACTCTCTCTTGTGGCACCTATGTAATATTTTAAAGCTTAAGAGAGTGCAGTTTGATATTTGAGGTGCACACAATCACAACCAAGTGGCTTGAATTAGTAGGCGCGGCGTCACAAACACGTGACGTGAGGGAAGAGGTGGAATTGTTAGGGCAGCATGCATTCGTGATGCTGGCAATGCATATAACGCAAGTTATACTTTGCTTGGGATGCTCTACGGTGGCTGTGGTTCTGACTTGTAGGATAACATGAAAGAAGGCTGCCGATGTTAGTATGAGGATTTGAAGCAGGTCAGGGATAAGGGGATGCACATGCAAACCTCATCTCCCTTTTCACCTCATTATGGTGACCTTAGAAAACCAGAACTTTGTTTTAGCTCAAATGCAGGTGTAGTGGGAGAATCTGCTCCTTCTTGAATGACTTCCCCTTCCGTCACGCATGTGTGACGTATGGTCCTTTCAAGATCCGGTGCTGCCGAATCGAGTAACATACTAATCAGACATTAAACTTGAAGATGTATTTCATGTGTTTACTTTGTGTAACACGTTAATTTTGTCTAGCTCATTTTCTTGCAAATTGCTCGACATACATCACCTCTTGCTTCCCGTTCACCGTTACAGATTTTGTGATGCTCTTCCACGCTGCCAAACACAAATCCATTCTTACTTGTTTCCCTTCACAGCGCCGATTTCCTGTTTACCGAGTGAATGAAAAGGTAGTCGGATGGCGTTCCTCATCTCCGCTTCACGATTCACTGCACTCATCGCTTCGTCCTCACGGAGGCAGAGCGCATTCCCTGGACGATTACCAATGCGGCAGCAGGCGGCTGTAGTAAAGTGGGTTTCCAATGCCAAAATTAGTCACATAGTACTTAATAAGCTTAGAGGAGAAGGACTCACTTACTAAGGCATTCCGTCTTGGTGGATACACGACCTCATTGAGTGTATGGTGATCCATTATTACCGCTTTCCTCTAATTTGATCTGCCAGAGAACTTCCAATAATTCAGCTTCGCCAAATGTAAGGAAAAGCAAATGAAAACGGGCGTGAGGAGAAGATAACGAAATAGATGAATGGAAAATATTTATGTTGGCGAGGCTCTGTCACCTCCTCGTCCCCTCCACCCAATGGATCCGTTGGTGGACCAGTTTCCATCCCAGAACATGAATGCCCCCAAACGCAAACGGCCTTGAACTTTGAACTCCTCATTTCCACCTCGCGTGTTATTGTACCAGTCAAAGGAAAGTGAGTTGTTGGCAGACCATGGCGAGTAATGGGAGAGGTGTACACCAGAACTGTGAACTGTCGTTTGGAATCGGCAACGCCTCTTCCTTCTTCTACGTCAATGCACTTCCTTCCATTCCTACGGATGAACGAGTACCTTCAGCTTCTTAATTGAAAATAAGTCTTTCAGCGAAGTAGATATTCTCAACCCAATCTCCAGAGATGCATGAAAAGCATAGTGCTCCTCCACTCACCTCACCCACCTCGATAGATGACCTGATTTATTCGGGTGTCTGGTTTTCCTTTCCTAGTGGGTGTCGTGCCACAAAGTGCGATGTGATTGTTAAAGAGAGCGTGCCCATTGTTTACGGCTTCGAGGAGGCACGTGTCTTCTGGAAGTGGACCCCTTCGAGGGGAATCAAGGGGACAAGTTGGACTCAGCGCGAACGGAGTGTCTAAGAATGCACTGCGGAAACGTCGAAAGTCTAATGCTCTTCAATTCTTGCCTTTTATCAAGGTAGCCGTAAGGCCTGGAGACTAATCGAACCCTCGGATGACCTCATGCTGCTCAGTGGGATGGAAAGGAGGGAAGTAGGCACCGTTGTATCCCGATGCTCCGTATTTTCCTGAGTGAAGGTTTTAAAAGTACTCCAACATCTTCAGGTCCCACTAAGTGTTGATGACATAAAAGAGCACCCAAATGGCTAGAGTAGACAGGCTTATGGAAACTATGGAAAGTACAAATGCAAATTCAATGCCTTGCTTCCTTATAGACGGAATGCTTGACCTCCATGCACGCACAAACCACCGAATTAGTGGATTGGTAGTATCCTCGGTTCCCACGAAAATGCCTCTTTGTGTTGTCCAAAAAAATTTGGACTTGAAATCGTAAAAAAGAGCATTAGAATACACCAGAATGTTTCATTTTTCTCGTGGGAAATTCAGAGTGACATTGCGCGTGGTAGGCAGCGATGCGTATTCACAGGCAAACTAAAGCACAATTTAAACAGGAAGCCAAAGAGGGGGAAAATTTTACTAGCTCTGTTGTTCTGTCTTTGTGGAAACACTGCTAAATTGAAGGCATGGGTCCATCTGTGGACAACGGCGTGGACAGAACAAGGAGAAGTGCACAGCAGACCTTCCTTTCCTTGTCCTCGTGAGGGTCTTCATTCCCTTTCCACACATCTGTAGGCAAGTCTAGCAGTCACAAGAAAGCATTCTTTTCTGTTTTATTGTTTTTTTTCCCATTTGAGTTTTCATTCTGGTGTGACTAAAGCAAATGAGCTTCAGAGAAACAGCTATTCTCGCCTGAATCTTTGGAAAAGCAAGAAAAGCAAAGTGTCCTTCCATTAAGCGTGATTACTTCAAGTTCTTGGTTCTTCTTTTCCAGAGCAGATGTCGCATAGTAGAAGAGAGGGCAGTTGCCAGGTAAGAATGGAGGAATGCTTGCCAAATTCGAGAAGCATGCTTGTTATTTGTGGCTACACGGGATTCCACTCCTTTTGAAGGTTGAGAGAATGTTGAGTTGGTGAAGCAGCTCTCCTTATTGGAAGACTTCTGCTCGTGTAGCAGCTGTTCACAGGCGGAAAATGATGTTGGTGGCTAGGTTGTCTAAGAAGACAAAAATTTGCATTGCAGTTATGCTCTCACCTTAACTTCATGGTAGTCGTAACGTCCAGAAACTAGTCAATCCTCAGATGACCCTATTTTGCACTGAAGGCGGGGACTGATGAAGGTGGATTCCCTTCCATCCGCATCCTCCATATTTGCATGAGCAGTAACTAAAGACGAGATGGAGACGAAGACGGTTAGACCGCACTCTTACCAGACATCTGGAAAGACAGATCTTCTAGCAAGTCGGCAGCAACTTCGTGGTTGGATGAAAAAAGCCTTGTCGATTGCATAGTGCCTCGCTTGTCTGTCAAGCTCAGCTTGAACAGATAAGCGGGTAGGGATCGGTTCAATGATTGTGTACATGTCGGAATTCCTCTCTACTACTTCACTGGGTAGGAGGTCATGAACTCGGAATAGCTTTTTGGACTCCAGCGTCAAGCAAAGCACAGAGCGACTCCAAAGAACCCAAGCTTGATTCCAGTAGGTGGAGCTACTCACAGAATGTATCACAGTGTTGGTGGATAGAACAAGTACGAAATAGATTTGTACGACGATTTGCTAGTTTCGGGATAACAAAACCGACTTGAATGGCATTGAACGACTCTGCCGTTTAACTGTCCAGTGAGATGAAACGCTGTTGCAGTTGTAATGAGGACAATTGGATCAATCGGACAATTACTACTTACTTAAAAACTTCTAAAGTGAAATTATTGCCTCTTCTGCTTGCCCTTGGATTTGACAACTGCATGCTCTGTGCAGAGGTCCATTTCCTTTCGATCCCTTGAACCAAAAGGCAGGTTCCAAGGCTTAAAATGGTGCGGTTCCACCCTTCAGGTTAGCAAAACTTTATGCGCTAATGTTATTTGCAATCATCTCAACCAAGTCGTTGTTTAGCTTGGCTCCTTTAAAAACACGCAAAAGTGGAACAAGCGTCGTATCCATCCTAGTCGCACTCTTCAACAGCAAAAGGCTTCCTTCACTTCCTCGCAGCTATGTCTTAGGTGTGAACGCAGCCAGACACCGTCTAGCGGTGAATAGGGTTACTCCGGTGCTAAAAGCAGTCGACCCTAGCTAGTAGACCATTCGGGGTCGGTGCAGCTTTTAGTGCCCTCTGGTAGCATTCGTGTCTGAAGAAAGACTCAAACTCTCCTGTGGAGACGATTCGTTTTCCATCCCTCTTGGTGACTTTCCTGAGCTGAATGCTGATGCAATCTTTAGCTGGGCCTCTGAGAGCCCGAAGACGGTCAAGCTAAGCGGCTACCACTCCGGATCATGGAAGTAAGGCAAAGCGACAAATGCAATGTCTTCCCGTCTCATTCCCTCTGCTTATAGTTGGCGCCTTGGCAGAAGTCTGGGTCTAGTCGTTGCGAAGAGGATGCTGATTTGTTGAAGGATTCCATTCAATTAAATATTTTCGAATCGTTCCACAGGGATAATGATACTGGAGGTCTCAAAGCATTGTAATCGCACCGAGGTTTCATTTCCTCTCATTTCTTTACCGATTAACAAATCACACCGCCGACGACCCCAGGCTGCATTCAGGGACTGGACAGAGGGAAGTGAACGCTGTTCCATCCTCACTCTCCACGTAGAATTGACAGCAGGAGAATTGAGTGAATTCGATGCACAGACGGCTGGACTGTAATTCTCCCTTCTTCTGGTGTTAAGTGCCTCACAATATGGCATTTACAAAACACAATCATCACAGAAGAATTAATTTTTTGCTAATTGAGGCTAATAGAGACATGCTTCTTCCCTTCCTCTGGTGTTGAGTGGCTCACAATATGACATTTACAGCAAGTTTGCGACTGGATAGTAAAGAATTGTAAGCTACACCATGTAACTGTGATTATATAAGAGGGAAATCCTTCTCCTCATATCTCTCGGCTCACCTCCTCCAGTACTGCCTATTACTTCACGTCAGAGGCTGGCACTCATTCATGTTTAATAAGTCCTGCCCGCTGCTCATTGGGGCTTCACCTCGCGCTGTCCGCCTCTCTATGCTCTTTATCAAAGTGCGGACAATTGGACGCTGCGACCGAACACTAGTTGGCAGTAAACGAAGGCTACTTTAGAGTTAACTAATTACTGCATCACCGAGATATGGGTTAAATTCGTGTTCCATCTCGGTTCTTGCATTGGGAGGTGCACATTCCAGACTACAGTGCTGTTTGACCAATACAGGCAGCAGTCGCTCTCAACAACCACAGCAACACCAACAACCATTGCATTTAAAGGGCAAAATATGGGAAAATGGGTGACTAAATGCAGTCTGGTTTCCATTTCGCTCAGGTTCCGCATGCTGGTCGCGGCGCGTGAGAAGGCATCTGCCTCCAGGGCACAATCATACAATCCATGCGTTTGTATCAACGTAGAGAGAGGTACGTTTGCCTCATCTCCGTCCACTCTTCTCCTAAGGAGTGTAATTAATCAGAAGTAATTGCTATCTGTTGGATTTTAGACCTTGTGAAGAAAAAATACCGGTAGTGTCTGATTGCTTAGTTCAAAAGCGTTTGAAGCCAGGACAGGCAAACACTTCCCCAACGGCAATGCACACATCCCAGCTTTGTCGTTATAGAAACGGATTAAGGCCTTTCCAGATGACATACGGTTACTTCAAATCGAATTTGTTTCACCGCTTTAGCGCAATCGCAACGGCTAAATTTTGGAGGCAGAACTTCGCGTCTTTGATGAACACAACCTTGCAAAGGCACTGAAGCATTCCTAATTTAAACAAATGAACGCTCATATTTTGCCTCAGTTTTGCTCTCCTTTTAGCAGAATGCCGAGTGACAGCCTTCAAAGGCTGCTGTCAACTGTCAAGCCACGTTTCTCATCCAGTTGACGTTAATGAGGGCGAACTCTTTCACTGTCAGGCATGTTGGACCGTACCGCAGGTGACTGCAAAAGACAGCACTTTAGAAGACCTCTCCTTGTTATCTATGTTGTGATTATAGTGGCAAAGGTCGGACTTGTGCTGACCTCACGCTGTGGATGGATGGAAATGCGCGGGATGACCAGAGATTGACTCAAGTAATGCAGGCGGGGACACGGAAGGTCATCACACTGATAGCAGTTAGTTAAGCGGCTCAACTCGCCCCATTGAAGTTCTGTTAGGCGAATCTCAGCCTCCACATGGCACCTGAGGGCGAGTCCTTGCAGTCCAGTTGGAATATTTTGACTCATGGCCTCTTGGGCCGCATACGCACCCATCCCCTGCAAACCGATTAAGCAGACGTAAGGTTTTTTCAACTCTTGCACCCATTGCAGTGGTGACTTCTGTACCGGATGCTTCGACTCCTAACTCTTAGAATTCAGTGCCATATTTTGTCTCAACTGCAATGATGTGGTGTCACGGCTGTCTGTTCGTGCCTCCACGGTAAATGTCGCCACCTACCTTAAAACTGGCAGGAAGGGAAGAAAGCATGCTCAAAACTGGTAGTATTATTAAACATTATTTCCCCTTTTTGTTCGCCACTTCTTAGAACTAAAAAGCATTCCGCAAACACCTCCATTGTGCTTGTAGGTCCTAAAACCCGGAATTCAAAGGTTGATTTGACTTAAAGTTTGGTCTGCGATGGCCGTGCAGAGGAACGCGTTTTGTGACGCTCTGCCAGTATGCTTTTTAAGTGAGAGAATCATCACATTGTGATCTCTGCTACAGGCTCCCCAGTGGGAGGCCACAATGCGACGACTACAGCTGATCTAGGAGGTTGTAGACCCAATGTAACAAGGAACTTGTGAATGGAGACCTTGAATGACACAACCAGCAACGTGGAGGCTGATTTATGGCGTTGTATGAAACAAATTCCTCTCGATTTCCCCTTATTAAGCAGCTGAAGCTTCGCATACCTTACGATTAGTTCAGTGGTTTCGATGTGTTTAAGATTATGCAATCCCATTTGCCTGGGGTAGCCCTTTGTCAAGGACAAGCTTAAGCGGGACAGAAATCGTGAAGAGAAGAATTTTGTCGACGACTAGAAAAGTCGCCTTGATGTCAAGACGTAGATTGATGGATTAGCCATCAAAAGATGGCACAAATCTTGCTCTATCCACTCTACATCAATTGCAGCAGCAACAGCAGTCCCAAAGCGCTTAACCTCGAAGCGATAGCACCACTCTTCCAGTCTACAACCACAGGGTTGGAGAGGACAGAGTTGGTGCTGACAGCATAAAATTCTCCACCGAATTCCAAAGCATTCGGTTTGTGGTAGGCCAACTTAAAAAATTAGTAGAGGCAGAATCTCTATGGAGGTGCACGATGCTGAATGGGTCTCCCTCGGTTTTGTCAACACGGAGATCTGCAACCGATCAATCACTGCCAAGGTTTTCGTTTCAAAAGTCGGCTCTGTACAGGACTGGGAAAGACTTTCGGCATTGCAAGGACATACACGACGTAATTTAAGAACATATTGAGTTCTCAGGGCTTTGTCACTGCTTTTTCAAAAGTGGAAGGTAAAAGCATTCAAGGCACCTACTGATGTGGTGATTTTTCGGTTGCTGAAGAGTTTGGGGAAACGCTGGACTCTCCAACCGAAGCGGTGAAACTGTGAAGTCACCTCCTGTCTACCATTTTCAAGATACCAAGTCCGATTTTTTCAATCGCCATAGAAACAAACTGATAAGGTTAGTCTTCTGGGAGTCCTTAGCTGTCCCCTAAGCTAACAACCTTAAAGAGTTTTAAGGCAGATCGGAGAGTCCCCTTCTTGCAGAGCAGTTAAAAGCGAGCTACTGTGGCACGACTTAGTCATCACCGATAGCCTCACAGCATCTACCATAAGCTATTTGATTGTAGAAAGGTTTTTTACCGAGAGGCATTAACGAGAAAGCATTCTCATTGATGTTGGAGCCGGTCGAGTCTTTCCCAAGGACGGAAGAAGGCAGAGTGTGTAGCACCGACGCACAGAAGAGCAGAGGGTTCACTGACGTGGTTAGGAGGCCGATAGCCTCCTTCCTTTGGCATGATCACCTTTAATCCACAGACACTGCAGGAAGTAGCCCTGTCCGGAAAGGCAATGCTGCAACCCGTGCATACAAACCCTCGAGGTACAGATTGGGGCGTACATATTGTGACTCTACAACAATTCCGTTTCATAAAATTGGCACTTCTGTAGATTACAGACTCGCTTTAAGCACCATGAGTGAAGTCTTTGAAGGAACGATAGCGTGTGAAACCCTTTCTCAGCCTTCAAAACGCTGTAAAATGCGGAAACAGTGAGCTAGTGAAGAGGGGCAATTAAAGGCAAGAGGAGATGGCAAATTTTTTTGTCCCATTCAATGCGTAAACATCCGCTGATAATAAGTCTTTGTTGCAAAGCAAGTCGTTCGAGTTCGCTGCTTCACTCGGACTGTCTACCACGACTGTAGCAGTTCTTACCTCAGGAGAAATGTTTAAGCCGAATTGTAGACAAATGTCTGTGGCTTCCTTTTAGTGGGATCAGCGTAGAAGGTTGAGATTTACGGTGGAGCCACAGATAGACGCAAGTATGCATCATTCAGCAACTGACGTCGTATTTGCTCTATGCTGATGTTTTGGTTGTCGAGCGAGTGTCAGCTTTTGCTGTCAGACGATACACCACCACCATGAGAAAGCGGAGAAGTGGGTAGCCTACCTATTGTGGAAGTGTGCACATCCTGACGATAATTCTTGCCTTGTTTAGCGTTGCCCTCTGGTGTTGAAAGGCGGTATGCACTCCCATAGCCCTGACATCTCCATCGTCATTGGCGAGTTTTGTGAACTGGCAGACTTGTGTTTGGGTAATCGGAGATGGAGGCCGGGCACTCTTGACTTTAGCACTTCCAAGTAGGGAGAACATGTCCATTTTTTGAACGGCTCGGTAAAGTGTCCTTGCTGCCACCTTTCAATGATTGCTTTTCTTCGAGTTAATGTCAAAGTTGATGTTACGAAGATTGCCAAGATTTATGGTGACACTTCTAATGGTTCATCAAAGTTTTACTTGGAGCTATGAGATCGCTTGTCCGCTTTGACCCTAACGTCTCTCCTTTTCGACGTCACGAATCAGGGAGAGATTGCCTCACCTAGCAAATGCCATTACATTCGCTCTGAAGCTGACAGAACAATTGCAAAAGAAGCGCCAGCCTTTACAGCCAAGCAAAATGACTCTCTTGGCAATTGGCATTCCCGAGAAAAGCAGGGGAAATGGAAGTATACAGACCTCGACACCGGCTGGCGCAATAAACCTAAGTGGAAGGTGAAGGCGACAATTGTTGACATGATTGCTTTGCTTTTATTGGTGCCAAGAGATGAATGACTTCACTGTAAATACCGTTAACTGACAAACTTGTGATGCGGTAGCCAGCAGAGGAGGCATTGTGCTCTAGACGCTTAACTGATGGATTGGAAGTGACGTACACCTTCTGTGGCTGTATCAGGGCTGTTAACAAGTGAAGCGGCAATATCTGTGTGCTACCTGGAGGATTTCGTTACTAAACTACCTTCAAAACCTTAATCTCTCTCCCACGACCTCTCAACTAAATGGATGCATGGATTGACAGCATTTGAGTGAGAAGCGACTTTCCATCGTAAGTCCCTTTAGTATCAAATGACTCCGAATTTAGCTCCACGTTCTCCCTTCTCGCAGTGAGTATACGTAATGGCCCAATCTCCAAAGTCACGTCTCACAGGCAACAAAATTCAGATCTGGTGGAATCGCCGAAATGGCGCTGTGAAGTTGTAGGCACAAGTCATCTCAATGGCAAGCGAATCCGATTACCAGTGCGGTTTGTGACTTTTATCACATCACTGACTACGTTGTTGGGGGAACGTGGAAGGCTGACTCCCCCCGTCTTGCTAACGCTCTCCTTCGTAAGTCCTCTGAAGAGAATAACCTCCGAGCCAAGCCAGTATCTACTCTAGTCTTAAGGCTGCATTTCAAGTGGTGTAAGTAGCGTCCACCGAATCAGTTTAGTACCGCATTTCTTGAGACACTTATTAACTACCCATTAGCTGTCAAATAAAGTCAAGTCTTTTGTTTTACAGGTGTTAATAGTGCTTGTAGAGAAGAAATCTTGATGGCATTAAGTCGCATCTGCTGGATAGGGTCGTTGTATGCAGCACGATGGCATCCCAGGTAACAGACCTGAACTCTTTTTTAGAACACCACATTTAAACGGTCCCTTGTGGCTATTTTGTGTTTTACTACACCATTGGCGCCCGCTTCAGACATCATTTAGGTCAAAAAGGTTCTACCTGAGTGTTCTTTCTCCCTTCATCCTCGTGAAAATCTCAGAGAGCAAAATTGCGAGTACACGATCCTCAATTCTTGCAACAATCAAATTCGTCCCCTTATAGATGCGCTTTATGTGCCCAGGAAATAGGAAGCTCTCAATCGCTTAAGACTTTACGAATGTACTCTCCACGAACTACTGACTAAAATAGGAAGCTTAACTAGGGCAATTTCGAATTGGCTTTTATCTGATCCATCTAGCTTACCATCTTCTTTGCTGAATTGGTAAGCAGGTTGGAGCAGTTTGCAAACTTGCCAACAAACGCAAAGTGGTTCAGCACATTTGCATCACATCCACATCACCCATTGGCTTGATCCTTAGGAAAATCAGATGGAAGGAAGCCAACAACCTATATGGTTGTGTTATGACCCGCCTTAAGGCGAATAAGGGGAAATCAGATAAGAGATCGCCCCTCCAAGACTTCAAACATAGACAGTTATGGACTTCCCACCCTCACTTGTCTACTTTCTCCCCACCTCCCCCCTTTAAAAGGCCCTCATTTAGTAGTCTGAAAAATCAATCTTATTGATCGCTTAACTACCTTAATTACTCCCCCTCACCCCTCCGACCTGTGAACAAAATCGAAAATCGATACGCATTATCTGCATCAGTGATACGCACTACAAGACCAAAAGTTGCAGCTCATCGTGACAGATATATGCACGGGATGTCAAAAAGCAGTGCTGGAGCCGAGTCATGACGTAAATGACACCGACAGTTGTCGCCATGAGTGAAGGAAGGGAATGATTTGGCGGTCATGCCTTGTAGACCGGAAGTGAAGAAGCGCATAGTGGGCACATTCAACTACTCTACTACTCATCTGAAGTCTGTGGGCTATCTAAAATGCTGGGACAAATCAGCAACAATCTGATCAACACCAAAACGGTTTTCCATTTGTTATTGCAGGACGTCTAAATGAGACTCATCTGCTCAGCTTCCACCATCCTCATCCTCAGCGAAGTTTACGCTCAATGTAAGTTGTCTCCCACCATCTAATCTCATTTTTTAACAAACAGGGCATTGTGATGCTGGTCTGGTGTCAAAGCCGCAATACCCACCGTTGGCTTTGTCTTCGCTTTCAAGCGTTCGCCTTTGCTACATGCTGGTCTTCTACAACTGCTGGACGACTTGAGGTGGTGGCACACCCTTAAAGAAGAAGTTACAAATTTCAAGAAACACCTTCCCAGGAGGCGTTTTTGAGCTCTTTAACACACGGTGTTCACCAAAAGGATGACTAGCCTCCCTTCATGCGGCGCTTTTGAGCCATACGCCTCATTTTGACTGAACTTTTAGCCTCATTTGCATAAGTGGTAAACAACACCATCCCTAATGTGCGACCTCAGGAGCCCACTGAGATGCAACACAGAAGATCTACTTGTTAGCTAAGTTGGCTTAACAAATGTGTTGCTCTGGTACGATTTATTAGAAATATGAGGATGCTACTTGACAGAAAAGACAGGACAACGTTTGGATACTTGCTTGATACCATTCCCAGGAAATATACATAATACTGACGTAATTTCGGACTTGAGGCTACCCCCATGGCCCAAAGGTTAGGTCGACCATGATTGGCCAATCACGTGAACTGGCAGACAGGCAAGCAATTGAGGCATTACAAAGGCATTAGTATCATTTATCACAATCGTCCTCGGTCCACTTCACTGCCACAAGGTACACCCGGAGGTGTAAGTTACTGCTCCAGTGGACAAGGTGACCGGGTCACATCTGTCTAGATTAGGGAGGGATGTTTGCTCCACATCGTTCCCGTTGTAGCGTCCATTTTCCATTCGGCTGCAAATCTGCTTCAAAGACCACTTCACTTGTAGCACTGTGTCCTCCAGAAGTTGTCAGAAGTCTAGCCCAACCGTTCTTCTCTCCATTACCCAGCTGTCGAGTCTACATTTAAGGAAGCAGATAGAAGGGGGACAGAATAGTGTTTACTTCCTCTCTTTCCCACCCTTGAGGTCATCCGAGGGTTGATTAGATTGTGGGGCAAAGGCAAGAGGTGTAATTTCTGTGTTCATTCACTGCCCTCTTGAACATTGCATTTACATTTAACCTCACCTATGCGATTCTCTTTAACCACTTAGCTTCATTTTGCATCTGTAAGAAGTTTGTTTCGGGGCGAATTTACTCGTTATATGCTAAAGATCAGAGTAAACGAAGAGTATTTTGCTCGAAGAGAATTATACGTATTTGATGGCTACACCGATTACCTGTTCGGGTCCAGTCATAAGAGTGATTGCTAAGGTGGACATCACTTCGACAATTATCCTAGTAGATTCATGTTTTGTTGTCATGGTGCCCTCACAAGGCAGTTGTATAAGGCTCTGTGTCAATTGTCATTTTTGTGCTCCTGTTGCCTCTAAAAAATGACCTGATGGCCTTTCAAGTATATAATAAAAAAACAAAATTAAACAGACATTCGTTTGATTATTAATTTTTTCTTACTATAGGGTTCTACTTTACAATTTTTGTATTTTATGCCACCGTCACACATATGTGACACGAATAAATATTACCAATTTGCCATTTCCTCCCACCATTCTCCATATTTTTAGCACCGCTACTGTTATTTTAACTTTTTTGCATGCAAATATGCATCAATATCTATTTTCTCTATCTCTACGCCTTCAATTCACTGAAAAAGACCATCTTTCGACCTCCTTGCACCGCATCACCAGCAGATTGGCCGATTGGTAATAACTTTAGTTTTCATAAGCCTGTCTACTCTAGCCATTTGGGTGCTCTTTTATGTCATCAACATTTAGTGGGACCTGAAGATGTTGGAGTACTTTTAAAACCTTCACTCAGGAAAATACGGAGCATCGGGATACAACGGTGCCTACTTCCCTCCTTTCCATCCCACTGAGCAGCATGAGGTCATCCGAGGGTTCGATTAGTCTCCAGGCCTTACGGCTACCTTGATAAAAGGCAAGAATTGAAGAGCATTAGACTTTCGACGTTTCCGCAGTGCATTCTTAGACACTCCGTTCGCGCTGAGTCCAACTTGTCCCCTTGATTCCCCTCGAAGGGGTCCACTTCCAGAAGACACGTGCCTCCTCGAAGCCGTAAACAATGGGCACGCTCTCTTTAACAATCACATCGCACTTTGTGGCACGACACCCACTAGGAAAGGAAAGCCAGACACCCGAATAAATCAGGTCATCCATCGAGGCGGGTGAGGTGAGTGGAGGAGCACTATGCTTTTCATGCATCTCTGGAGATTGGGTTGAGAGTATCTACTTCGTTGAAGCGCAACTGCTCCCATTCTATTACAATGTATATTAAGGAAGGAATGGAAAAGACCAATTCTCAATTAAGAAGCTGAAGGTACTCGTTCATCCGTAGGAATGGAAGGAAGTGCATTGACGTGGAAGAAGAAAGAGGCGTTGCCGATTCCGGACGATGGTTCACAGTTCTGGTGTGCACCTCTCCCATTACTCGCCATGGCCTGCCAGCAACTCACTTTTCTTTGACTAGTACAATAACACGCGAGGTGGAAATGAGGAGTTCAAAGTTCAAGGCCGTTTGCAATTGGGGACATTCATGTTCTGGTCTGGAAACTGGTCCACCAACGAATCCATTGGGTGGAGGGGGTGAGGAGGTGACAAAGCCTCGCCAACATAAATATTTTCCATTCATCTATTTCGTCATCTTCTTAAGTCCGTTTTCATTTGCTTTTCCTTACATTTGGAGAAGCTGAATTATTGGAAGTTCTTTAGCAGATCAAATTAGAGGAAAGCGGTAATAATGGATCATCATGCACTCAATGAGGTCGTGTATCCACCAAGACGGAATGCCTTAGTAAGTGAGTCCTTCTCCTCTAAGCTTATTAGTTACTATGTGACTTACTTTGGCATTGTAAACGCAATTCACTACTGCCGCCTTGGTAATCCTCCAGGGAATGCGCTCCGCCTCCGTGAGGACGAGGCGATGAATGCAGTGAATCGTGAAGGGGAGACGAGGAAAGCTATCCGACTACCTTTTCATTTTTTTGGTAAACAGGAAACCGGTGCTGTGAAGAGAAACAAGCAAGAATGCATTTGTGTTTGGCAGCGTGGAAGAGCATCACAAAATCTGTAACGGTGAACGGAAAGCAAGGTGATGCATGTCAAGCAACTTGCAAGAAAATGAGCTAGATAAAATCAAAGTGGTGTACAAAGTTAACGCATGAATTACACATTCAAGTTCAAAGCCTGATTGGTATGTTACTCGATTCGGCAGCACCGAATCCTGAAAGGACCATGCGTCACACATGTGTGACGGGAGGGAAAGTCATTCATGAAGGGGCAGATTCTTCCACTACGCCTTTATTTAAGCTAAAGCAAAGTTGTGGTTTTTGAAGGTCACCATAATGAGGTGAAAAGGGAGATGAAGGTTGCATGTGCATCCCCTTCTCCTTGACCTGCTTCAAATCCGCACAATAACATGGGCAGCCTTCTTTCATTTCATCCTACAAATCGGTACCACAGCCACCGTAGGGCACTCCAAACAAAGTTTAACGTGCGTTATACGCATTGCTAGCATCGCGAACGCGTGCTGCCTTTACAATTTCACCTCTTCTCTCACGTCACGTATTTGTGACGCCCTGCCTACTAATTCAAGGCACTTGGTTGTGATTGTGTGCATCTCAAATATCAAACTGCACTTCTCTAAGCTTTAAAACGTCATAAAGATGCTACAAGAGAGGGTGACACTTGGCGTCATATGTGGCCAATGAGCCATCTGTGTTGCTTTGGTCGATCTTTCCCACACACTTGGACCACAGCCAAATTAACTGAAATGAAAAAGGTGAACAAGCTCTTTGCAGAGTCCCTGCATAACACAACGTGTCAATGTCTCTTTCGGTTGCGGAGACAGCATGAAGCCAATCGTTAAGACTCGCAGGTCGTGCTTCAGCAGGAACCCACTCCTCATCCACCCATCGCTGTCACACACGACTTGGAATTGGACGACTGGGAAAGCTTGGTCTTTCGCTATGAGCACTTTACATGCCAGCGTGCAATCGTTAAAACATCCCACCAAGCAGTGGGCAATAAATGGTACAAAGGAAGCAGTCGCTGAGACAGCATACAAACGAAGGAAGCAGACAGCCCAATTTGGTGAGGAAATTTCTCGTGTCCGAGTGCATCGGGGGCCATTTATGACGTCTTCTGGAATTGGAAGCAATAGATGGTCTGAATTACGGTCGCATCAATTTCCTCCCACAACTGTGAAGTGCTGTGCAGTGTTCACCATCCAGGCGGTGGAGCCACGTGTCGAGATTTGCAGGTGGTGTCTCAGTATGACCGCGTCCTCTTCCATCCATTTCACGCGACCTTCAATTGGGTGGTCGCAAAAGGCGAACTTTGGCGGCACTGAATGGGTCACCTGCAAGTATCGAGAACCTCCACAAGATCCTGCTGACATCCAGGTTAAATGCCTCCCTACTTTGCTTCGGCAAAAGCATAACTTTTGGATTTGCCCGATCTGAATTAGTTTTTTCTCTCAGCTTTCCTGAGAGGTTTGAACAGAAGACCACAGTTGCTGAACAGACTCACACAAAAGCGAGCCTTCTTTGCTACCTCTTCATGCGGTCAAACGTTTTCAATTTATGAACTGTATGTATTGTCATGTATGGAGGCAATTTTTTGGAAACTGTCGGCCAACTTGAGTCCTACACCTTTGAAAGAGCCTTAGGAGGTAGGGCTAAGCATCAAGTAGACACTCAAACTGTCCTCTCGCCTTAGACTAACAATATTAAGTAAAACAATAAGCTTTTTCAGGATTAATTCTACAGAGACTGCGCCTTCTCCGTTAGTCGATTCACAAATGCTCTCCTCAAATTGTCGTAGGCAATTGCGTGGTAATGGTGGGCTTTTGAGGGAAAAGATGAAGCCGACCGGAGGACTCCGTCCGACAAGGCCAGATTCGGCGATGGCTTACATCAAAGCAGAAGAGGGAAGAAGTTGACTACACCTCCTCTACTGCTGGGTGGTCGAAGGTTTCGTGACTGCAACAAATTAACTTACGACAGTAGGTTAGCTTTGAAGTGGGAGCTTGTGTGCTGAATCCTGATTGGTCGAAGGGAAGGTCTTTTTTGTGCAAGCCTCGCCTTTGTCCCTTTTAATTACAATTTCTACAGTATTAATGCTTCATCGCAACCACATTCCACGGTACTTACCAACTGCAGTGAACCCAAAGTTTGGAAGTGATGTTGGGGCTAAATTACTGAAAAGGGTGGAAATAGTGCCTTGTTGGGTGTACAACTTGTTAAGAATTGGCCTGAACAAGTGCACACAGGAGGCTACTGAATAAAACAAAACCAAGTTTTTCCCAAAAGTGCCGTTTGCTTACTCTTCTTTTACATCTGAGCTGTTGGATTCCCTCGATTCGAGGTTGAGGACACACCGCGACAGTAAACAGCATCGAGTGACAACACAGAAGAGGTGATAAGTGGAGGTCCAAGTTGAGTGTAACCGGTCCCGCCTCCACCTCCACCACCATTGCCGAATTTACACGTTTTGGGCAGCAACAAATGCCATCGCCACTGCTGTTCCTCCTCCTGACTCCTCTGTCGCCTAGAGTTCTGATTTTACTTCATGCAACCTTTTGTGCACTGAGCCAATGCACCGGACCAAATGGAATTGTGAGCTTTCGTTCCGCTCCAGTTTGCTTCCCTGTGTCCTAGACCAGGCAACAGATGCGAAGAGTCAAAGCTATGAAATAGATGAATCTACGTGATTGATGCTTAGTTTATCGAAGTGAGCTTTCATAAGTCCTCCACCAAATTTGGCATCAGATGTGATGTCTCTGGGACTCGAGGGCAATCAGGAGCCTGTTTTGCCTTTGAATCTCTGCAAAGTTTGTGGAGCGCTGCAGCACTGCTGTTGCCCCCCAGCCTACATAGGCAGCCGTTAAGACTCGCTGATCGTGCTTCAGCATGAACCCACTCCCCATCCATCCATCACTGTCACACACGACTTGGAATTGGATGACTGACAACACTGGGTCTTTCACTTTGAGCACTTCACATTGATGCGTCTTGTGAAGTACTATAAAAAGGTCCTCAGACTACATCAATATCTTTTACAAGATCCTATTTCCTTTAACAATCGTGGTGTTTTGCGTCTTAGGAAGGTCGCAGGACATCGTTTTCCATGTCATGATAACCAAATGAAGTGTTTTTGAGGAAAGCAGTAGTGGAGAGTGTGTGTCTACTCCATCAATCACTTAACATTTTGGCCCTCAAATTTTTGTGAAAAAGGGTGGATCAAAGGCAAGCGTTTGGGGACGAGGACGAAGCCGACCGGAGGACTTTGTTGGGCCACGCCTCAGCTCCCGACCACAATCGCAGCTGTGGCGCCAGAATTGGGTGAAGACACACATCAAAGGAGGAGGAGGAATAGTTAAGCAAACTCCCACTAGTGCGAGGTAGGAACTTTGTAAATGAAAACAATTTATTTATCAGAACAGACCAAACTTGAAGGGGAAATCGAGTGTCAGAACCTGATTGGTGGGAGAGTGTGTCCTGCTTTGCACCACACATTTCCTCACCACTCCAGTACCTCATTGCAGTCGTATTCCACTGTAGTTGGCTGCTGTGTGTCTCAGCTTTTGGCATAATTTAGAAAATTACTCAGCTCAAAGGATGAAAATAAAACAGTGCTGAACGTACTACTTATTGGGATTTAAGGAGAGTAGGTGTGCATGAACACGAAATGTGGAGTGTTGAATGGCCTCCTAATCAAAGCATCTTTAATGCGTATTGAGGTTAATTGCAGGCTTGTCGTCTGTTCAATCTGGTCTTCTCTAAAATCCTTACCAGTGAAAGCCGGACTGTGTATTTTGCTAGAGGAGCTGTGGTCAGAGTCGTTGCGACAGCTGGTGTGTGCCACTCCCATTTCTCGGTGCTACAAGATTTTATCGCTCTGCATGTCTCCATTAGCCTCAGTTTGCAAAAATAATTCCTGTATGCTGATTATGTTTTGCAGACTCCTTGCCCGCAAAAACTAGCAGTGATTCACTCTACACGACAACAGGGAAATGGTGATGATTGTTGGTGCAAATTGGACGTGACTGGCGAATTCGCTTGTTTTAGTTGGCGTCAAATGTCACTGCCACAGTTGTTTCTCCCTCTGCATCAAAAGGCTGGACTAGACGGAAATGCAGACTCTTAATCTGCTCCGTTGTGTGCTGTTCTGATTCACTTCCCTCTCGCTTGCACCGCGCAATCAATGGCGGTGTTTAAAAAATCGCGGATAACTTTGACGTTGATGACACACTGTGCAGGCACAGCAGAGTCTGTTCCACCATTCTCTGCATCCAGTGGAGCCCAAGCTTTTCATAATCTCTGGCGGGTTGAAATCTCTGCATGACATACTACTTAAATTACCTACTTAAAACCGAGTGTGTTGACCACGTCATCCGAGACATAGACCCTCAATTTTAAGGAGTATATGTGTGTAAATAAGGAACAGTGGGAGTAGCGGCATTGTCAAGGGGTCATTCTTTGTAACATCATCGCCTGTTTGAAGGAGAGAGAAGGAAATGTGTCTTTTCAACAGGCAATTACCTCAACTTGTAGACATTTTCGTGCTTAACTGCCATAGCTACAACCACCTCGTGAGTAAACTTGTGAGCTACCATTTATAGATGGCTGGACGGAGAGGCAGGCAGATGCCTCACTTTGTTACACTACAAACAGTCTGATATTATCTGCTGCAGATGTGGCTGTGCCTCACTGTAGCTCCCACAATCCTCCCTTGCGTCTCCGTTCAATGCACCAAATCTCTCACCTCGTGATTTCGACTTTCCCAAGTTGTTTGCATTTCCATTTTGGAAAACTTGATGATGGTGATGGTGGTGATGATGGCTCAGTACTTTCTGTCCTTACTACAGGATCAAATTTCGAATGTTGTGACGAAATGACGATGGTCCGAGAATTGAAGTTGGCATTTCTAACCTCAGCCCAACACCCTCTCCACTCTCGAAAGGACCAGACCTCTGTGTAGTGCCATATAAAAAGCGTGCTTCTCGAACTCAGCAATCATTCTCTATTCCCATGTGGCAACTGCCCTTCCTCATACCATATGGAATCTGCAGGGAAAGCTGAGAGAACCCGCAGTGATCACGCGATGTATCGAGGCGGGTGTAGTGAGTAGAAGGGCACTTTGCTTGTGTAGGAATTGAGTTGAGAACAGCTGTCTCACTGATGCCCAGGTACCTTAGCTCTACCAGAATGCAAACTCAGGAAGTAAGAGAACAGGAAGACAGGAAAGAAGGCCTCCTTGCAACTGGAGGACTGGCCTACAGATGCGTGGAAAGGGAGTGAAATGCCTTCAGGAGGACAGGGGAAGGGAGGTCTGCTGTGCACCTCTCCTTCTTCTGTCAACGCCTTTGTCCCCTTCAATCTACTCATTGGCATACAATACCGAGTCGTTCACGGACGGATTAACACCTTGATTTTGACAATGGTTACACTAACGCAGAACAATTAAATTTGTAAATTTTGTTTCCCTTCTTTGACTTCCTACTTCAGTTATGCCTTAGTTTGTCTTTGAAAATAAGCATCGTTGTCCACTGCACTCGGTGTCACTCTGAATTTCCCACGAGACTTCAGGTCCGAGTTTATTTGGATGGCAAGGAGAAGCATTTTGGTGGAAACCAAGGACACGACCAAACCACCATTCGATGGTTCGCGCGTGAGTGGAGGTCGAGCATTCCGTCATTGGGGAAGCAGGGCATTGAATTTGCACTTGTACTTCCATCGGCTCCTCCGCTCGGTGCTGGAGGTGGTCAAAGTGCATGGACGATGACAGACGCAAGGTCAGTGACAATATGGCAGGGACATGTTAGCATGCAATCATTAACACATCTCTCCCAACAGTAGGTGGTTCGTTGTGCCATTACAACAACAACAAAGAAAACAGACAGCTTAATGTGGTGAGAGGATTTCTCGTGTTTGGATGCTCAGGTGCTCTGCATGCCTTTTGACAGTGTCATCAGAACGCCTAGGGTTGATAAGAAAGTCATCGCAGACAATGTCAGTCCTACTTAATTGTGCAGCGACCGCAGCATTACCTCACCACCTTTCGTCACCTCAAGGGCCTTCAGGATTGGCTAAACTTAGGAGAAGGCGAAGGCACCTACAACTGTCGAATAAGAGCCAACTTTATTCAGAGTGAATAAGGAGTTGCAACCAAATACGGTTGAGTGGGATCGCAGTGGTTCCACGATAATGTCGATTAATCAGACTCAACCTCACTCTCCTGAACAACTCCTGTCGTCGTAGATTGAACGAGGTCAGTGCTGTCTGTAGTGGATCAAGTCAAAACACCAGTCGAAGGCCCTCCTCTTGGATGTTTAACCTCGAAAGCGTTGATAGGAATAGAGCATTACAGAATTCACTTCTACATCCATGTATTCGACCAATTCTGTTCTGTCATGGAAGCCTACTTTGAATTGGGGATGTAAAGGGTAACTGGTAGCCCTCAATTCTGATTGGCCTAAGCCTTCGTCTAGCAAAACACTTTACATTCACTGGTGTCACAGCGATTAGAATGAGCTAATCCACCTTGAGGTGAAGAAGTTGAGATCAGGTTTAGCGAACCGGTGTCAAATGGGGCACAAAATTTACGACTCAGATTGATGGGGCATTCTCGATTGGCGCAATGGATGAGGCAACCATTCTTTCATAACGGTTCAGCAAGAAAGTACTGAAGATGGATGTGAATATGCCTTGCCTCATCCCAGCCTCATCATCGCCGCAGCCACCAAGACATCACAACGGTGCCGGCAAGCTTGCCTGCCTCCACCGCTCTCATTACTTCACTTGCTCCTACAAGACGTCAGAACCTCCTCCTTCAGCTAAAAAGGCAAAACTGTTGGCTTTATTTTTTATCCTAAAAAATATTAAAGATGCAGCAGTCACAGTCCAGATTGCGTAACTACTTGTTTGGACTTACAGGCTGTACTTCAGCGAGCTCTTGTTCCTTTCCAGCCAATCGGCGCGGTTCGGAATTGGACGAACGAGAGTGCCGGTTCCCTTTTCCTTGGGCTGTTTAAATGGTCGTGACTTTTATCTTTTTTATCTTTTTATCTTATCAACGCCGTAGCAGTAAGGGGGATGGGAGCAGACGCATAATCCTGACAGGCTGTGCTAGGTCAAGGTGACTGCCGGAACGACTTGATGGGAACGCTAGCCCACCAAGTTACACCTTAATGTGTTTACATAGCTCTAAATTAGGAAAATTTTGCCACTTGATGAGCATTTTAACGCCTTATATTATTTGCTAATTTTGTGCAAGCTTGTGAGTGGTATACTCAAGACCTGCATTCCATAAGTGCCGCAGAAGGCGAGGACAAACATCAAACAGATGCTTATATTGCCTCTGTTGCTTTGAGTGCGCAATATGGAATGAGGAATCTCAAATTTTCTATACAATAGCGCCGTGAAAAGCGCTTAGCAAAGGCGACGCCTAAGGTCTTAACAATAAATACCGCTGTGGCGCCAGATTTGGCGATGTGGGAAAAAAAAGTTAACTACACCTCTACCAATGGGTGGTAGAGGCTTCGTGACTGTAACTAATAATTTTTAGCAGAAGAAATTAACCTTGAATGGGAAATTGTGCGGCGAAATTTGATTGGTCGAAGAGCAAACCTTTCCGTGTAAGCTCTACCTTTGCCCCCACTACTGGAGTTCTCACTAATTTATTGCTCTACTGCAATCATACCCCACCATAGTCGGCTTCTATTGGCATTAATTTCGCGGCTTAAGTTTGGGATCACTTTATCAAAAGGGTGAAAATAAAGCCTTGCCCTGTGTGCTACTTATTTAGAATTCAGTAAAACGTGTGCATAGTGCTACATTTTTAACAATAATGCATAAACAAGAAACGTTGTAGTACTTTGTTTTTTTTGAACTATTGGTTTCGGTTAGGGTCACAGAGGTGACTTAGCTGCGGAGGCTGACTTTTGAGCCATGCTAGTAGCTTATTTTCCTCTGTTCTAGCATTCTGCCTTCTTTTGCCCTCGAGGGAGCCTCGGGATGCTAAAAACGTAGTGTTGAGTGGTCAGTGGCATTAAAATACATTAAATGCATTGCTTCGCCAAATTCTTTTAGTTATTTAACGATCAGAAGAGAATTCCTTCTATTTCATTTAATGTTCCTCATTCTACCACCTTTGAAACGAAGCAATGGGATAAGTGAAACGTTGCTTAATGCCCTTTTTCGTAGACATTCCACCTCTCCAACATACAAATTATCTGCTTACATGTGGAATGGGATTTTGCTGGCACATGATCTCGAGTGGCTTTTGAGTGGATACACCTCCAGCACCCAATAGGACTTGATTGGTTACTGCTCTACCCCGTAGGGAACCCTTCGGTGTGTCAATGTAATTGTGGGGAGGATCGCTCCTATTCTGTTCTCCTTCTTTCCCCTTACTGCTCGCTTTCGTGTGCGGCGTGGCGAGAATGTTATCCCTGTGACAGACCTTAACCGACTCCGCTTTCCGGCATGGGAACAATTGTGTTGGCGGTCAAAAGGGAAGGAGGAGTGGCCAAGGCGACATTGTGATAACAGGGAGATGAAAGTGGAGTTTCTTTTGCCTTTCTCTTCTCGTTGGCGAGGGGAACAAACGGTCAGTTTTAATCCTGTCGGAGAGACGACAAACAAATTTATTGCATACTACAATGCGCATTTATTGTTGATTGCAAAGCGCGTAGCTAAGTTCCCTTATAGCTTTCATCATCCTCCTATTTTGAGTATTATTTTGTCATTCTTTTATGAAAGACTTTTTGCTTAGCCATGGAACTTTTCACATCCATCTTCACTAACCCCTTTGGAACGAGTGCCTAAATTGCTGGGACGCTGAAATAATTTTAAGTAGCAGGTTGGGATTAAAATTATTACGAAATGTGGTCCAAAAATTTTTTCAAGAATCGCTAAACCGCTGCTTCTTAATAGCAAGATCATTATTTTAAGGTCGGTGCAATTTAACATTTATTAGTTAAATCATTATGTAACATCGGTCTTCCTCCCACTCAATGTTGATTGACGGAGATGGAGAAAGTTAGTTGACTTGCATGCCAATGTCAAGGAGGTAGCATAATTAAAATTAGGGTAAAGTCCTTGAAATTAGCATATTTACTCAAAAGTCGTGGTTTGAGGTGGCGCTTTCTTAATAATGCCATCTACACAGCTCTTTTGAGGAAGAAATTAAGGAATGGCGCCATCTTTTGAGTTGAAAAACGGAGCGAATTTGACAAATTAATGTTTATAGTGCCTTGATTTCAAGCCTAAATTGCACTTCTTAATTTTTTTAATTGCGTAGTTAAGATTGCGATGTCATCTGGCTTCCAGGGTTGTCGCTAGTACCGAATCAAATCGATAACAGCGCGGCCGCTCCGCTCTCTCCGCCTTCAGCTTCCTTCCTCTCTCTTAGCCGGAAGTAATTAATTCTTTGGACTGTTTCAGCGAGAACCGAAGGACAGCATTTTGCGTTTATGGCGCTTCCCATCCGCCGTCTGATCCGAGCCCACGGAAACTCCACCTTTCGTCGAGCAGCGTACATCTTCTGCGCCACCTTACTCACCTGCTCCCTTCTCACTGGTATCATCATCTTCTACCTTGTGGTGGTGCCCTACCTCCATGAGCATGGTTTTGAGGAGAGCACGTGCCGCTTGGCCAAGATTGAGCCCTATACACCCGTTCTAAAGTGTGAAAATCGGTGCTCCCGAGAACGATCCTTCTTCCCCTGTCTGCAAGTATCAGTCATCTTTCAACGCAATAATACCAACTTTTCGGCGACTCTGTTTGACACAATCGAGACACATGAGCATTATCGAAGATATGGGGTGAGAGTCCTTGTCATCCATGTTTGTCGTGCTTGACATTTTTGGGTCATAATTCTGTATACTGTCACTGCTAATCAGTTAAGCATTTGGGGTCAAATTCCTTCCTTTAAAGCTGGTCTATCTTGAATGGCACTTCTGTTTTGAGGCAAACTTGGAAGGCTGCATTTGTTGTATCATGCTCGAGATCATGAGGAGTTGCGAATCTGGGTGGTGCTGTTTACATTTCTTTGGTCAAAAAGCGCATGGGGCTCCAATTGCACTGGCTCATGGTCCACAAATAATCTCCAATAAATGCGGAATGAGAATACGAGATTCTAATCCTCACTGTTTGGGCGTATGGAATTGGCTTTAATACAGGAAGCTGTCATTCACTTGTGGAGGCAGAGATAGGAATCATAACTCCTCCCGCCTAAGCAAATCATGCAACTGCTTCCGACTGGTAAGCCTAATGCAGTCAACTTCCCACTTTTAAGGCGTGCAGTGTGTAGTGTCCCGAGACCCTTCTTAAAGGCAAAAGAAGGCAAAGTACCAGGGCAGAGTATACTTATATTCAATTGACAGAGGGAATGGTGCTGCTGACGTGGTCCGGAGGCCAGACCAAGCCGCTCAGAGCAATACGGCTACCGGACTTACTGTGAGGTGATGCTGTGCTGCACTATGGGAAGAAACCTGCCTCTGTAGCGCCCCGAGGCTCCCTCGAAGGCAAAAGGAGGCAGAATGTTAGGCTAGAAGACATGTATTCAATTGCCTATACAGCTAGGGCAATGCGGCCACTTCTGTGACCCTGACCGAAACCGGTAGTTCAAACAAAGTGCTACAGTCTCCTTGTAGAATCATGAAAATCAACTTAGTTCTTTTCCACTTGTTTTCATGGTGTCTTAGTTTTCTTAATTAAAGGGTTTGGATTGATGCACGCAGTGCCTCTTTGGAGAGGAAGTTACCTGCAAGAGGGAAAATTAGTAGGCTCGTGTGTTAACTTTCGTTAGGCCAAAGCTTATGATTGGGTGACATGTAAAACGTTAGGAGATGTGTTTTTTTTTTTAATAAAGTCTTTTTACTCGTCAATTAAAGAAGACTCCGGCATAATTTTGCTCGAAGAATTTGACTGGTTTTTCTGGATGCTTCAGTGTGTGACGCATTTCTGTCAGAAGCGACTGGAGGAGAACACCTTCGCCATCCATGTGTTTCGTTGGCGTCTCATCAGGCAGCCCGTGTTTCGCTGTTTTGTGGCCTTCGCGGTGCATGGGAATGAGGCTCTGATGTACAAGTATCACCGACCCTCCAGTGTGACCTACGGGATGTTTCTGCCCTCTCTCTGTTGCTTTGTCGCAGTGCTCTCCCTGCTGGCCCTTTGGCACTTTGATCGCTGTCGCGTCTGGCGTCTCGAGGATGAGACTGCTTTCGGCCTTGTCGAATCGCGGACTTTTAATCGGGAGTCCATCTGAAGGAAGTGATTATTTGCATGTGTGTGCATGCGTGCTGGCCGAATAAATAAAAAAATGTAAATACAAATGAATGAGCTTGGATATCGAAGGGGCAGTTTGAGAGAATAAATTTTAAGAAGATTGATTGCCAGGTTGATTAATCCGGGGATGATTGTCAAAGGAAAAACAGTTGGTGGGTGAGTGTGTTGGATCATTTAATGCCAAGTGATTGAGGAGATAAGTGCTTAAATGGTCTAAACCGCCAACTGAGGTCTTCCAACTGTTCTAAACTTAACGCCAAAACTCTACCAAATACGTATTAATCTGCTATTACTGAAGTTCTACACGCAATGCATTGTTCGTTTAACTGTCGGTTACAATTGGTCAACTAACTGGCCATATTGCCCATTGCAGAATATTCCTTCGCTTCCTTCTTATTGCTCTTGTTATTAGAAGTCTGAACACGCTCCAACATCTTTATTATGGGTAAGGGAGTTCAGGACGGGGATAAGTCACGCCTTTGTGAGTCACCACTCCGCTCCGCTACCAGATTCAAGTTGTCCTCCCACCTCTGATCTACAAAGCACATTTGAGGAACATAGGTATTACACTCAGTCTAGGTGGCCGGTCTCCGGACCACTTTAGTATCTTTGCTCCCTTTCCTTCTTTTTTCTTCAGGAAAGCCTCTAAAATGCCACAGTGCCTTAATGTTCTCACCAAGTTCCCTTAACTATATGCCTCTTTTGCATTGTACTTTCAGCTTTAGAGCATCGGCACACACACATGGCTCTTAAGGAAGTTATTATCTAAAAACGCCACTAAACTTGCAAATCTCTTATAAGTGTACTTTATAAGTACCAAAATATAAAAGTATCGAACAAATACGAAACGATAACTTAACAAACGCCAAGGCTAGAGTTATTACAGTGACATTCCTCGCAATTCGATCAGAGCCACAGAGCACACCATAAGTTTAAAAAGATCGTGACCAAACTCAAAAAGCGTGTCAAATATGATGGACCAGACATAGTTCTTTGGACTAATATAATTGTTAATGCAATTTACAAACGCACAAATGAGTAAAATTCATGGAACAACGCTCTTTAAAAATTTATAAAATTTGTTAAATAAATTTAATTGCAGCATATTTACTAGGACACTCACATAGATACTTAATTAAAACCAGAATTTGTCTGAGGTCACTGTTTAAGTTGTCGGTGACAGTCGTCCACAATTCGAGTTTCGGCCATCGCTTTTCACGTTTTCAGGATGCACCTTCGCTATTACCTCGATGCGGGTGGACATCGCGTGTACACGATGAAGGTTCGTACGTAATTTTTATACAAGTATGATCTTCCACAGCTAGAAACCAAGTATTTAAATCCCTTTTTTGCCTGAGCTTTCACGTGACTGTACTTTACCTGGCATTAGTAGACCTTGAAATTTTTCTACGTTCTTCGTCGTGCCTTATCGGACCTCATTTCCACCTCTCTTCACCCTTGTCGGTGGCTGCTGTAACTTCCTGGATCCATTAGACTAAGTTTACGTGACCTATACTTGAACGATTTCGAGACTTGACCATTGTTATCAAGCCTTAACCATGGAATCGATTACCATGACCTACCCTTGTAAAACAACATCGCTTTTGCGCATTCAATGAGTTGCGTGCCTTTGATTAGTTAGTTATATTCCTTCCTAAAGTGCTAGCAAAGATATTTTAGGCCTGATCTTCATTTTCAAGAACACTCAGACCATAAGCTGTCCCCATTTCTCATGCGAAGTTTTAATTCAAAGTGTTTTGCTCGGTAACCGAAACGCCTCTGACGAGATGACGCCTCTTTGCAAAGTTTGTCCCAACTATCCTAATTTTGGTCCTGTAAAAACTGTTATCGTATAATAATTTTCGCCTGCAATTTCGCCGCACTGGATTCACCGACGCCTAAAGGCGCTTTGAGATCCAGGTGCTTTTGTTTCCTCGTTTGTTATGCGTGGTCGGTGTAGCATCCCCAGGCGGTACTTATTTGCACCTAAAGACCCCGCCCTGCTCCATCCCTCGCCATTATGACCCTTTGGTAAAGGTAAGTCTGATCTCTCACCCTTTTATCGTTGTCTGTCAGCGTCGACACTGGCCTAGGGTGGCACCGCCCATCACTAAGACCACATAAAGGCTTGCCCTTGCCACCCTTGCAGTTTGTTGACCCTGATGGGAAGCCAACTCAGTCTGCGCACCCAGCTCGATACTCCCCTGACGACAAATACTCTGAACAGCGCGTCAGGCTGAAGTCTCGTTTCAACATTCTTCCAACCCAACAACCTCCCGTCACATACTGATGCGCTTCTCCTCCTTATGTTCACTATTCATCGTTTGTTAATACACAAGCTCTTTTTTGCATTTACTCAGGTTTGTATGAAATTGGTACATCAAAGAGGTTGGAGATAGTCTCGTTCTCCTCCAGATTGCAGGTGAAGTCATGAGCATCTGGTGGCGGACTGAGTGGGAAGAGAGGATTCGGAACACTGGCATCTTCTAGAGGTTAGAAAGTGATTAAAACGTTGGACTTCTTAAGACGCTTACCTTGTCGACTGGTGGTAGTCCTCCGCGAATCAAAGTTTGGTTGCCCGGGGGGTACAATTCGTGTCCTACCTTGGCTCTCCTCCTGATTAACCAACAGCGCTTCAATAGCCGTTGAGGGGCTTTTTAAGTGGATTTGGTACTCTGGACTTGTCTTGTAGGATCTTTTCATTGCGAAGAGAGAGTGTGTGGACTGATCCATACCACTTTCGGGGATGGGGGCGTCAAGTACTGTGCCTTCTGGCGCGCGAATCACCACTAGAGTACGATCATGGAAAACATTGAGAAGGTCTTGATGGGTTATGTAGCTGAAGTGCTCATTGTCAAGGTCTTCCTGAACATTGCGAATGGATTGAAGGACTTTGGCTCGATGTTCGTCAACCTTCTTTTCGAGGTTCTCTAAGTATTCAACCTCCGCTTGTAGCTCATCCAGACGAGCTTGAATATCGGGTCCATTGGTTGCCGCACTGCCACCTCTAGAACAGAAAAACAACAAAGTGATCTAAACAAGGATTTCAGGACGAAATTTAGTAATTACACACGTACATAGCACATACTTCCATTGAATGCTGTTCTTCGTGCGCTTTTCAATAAGGCCAATGCCCTCTAAAACATTGGTGATATCGTAAATACGTCTTTTTTGTCGAACAGCAAGAAAGTCAGCAGCCTGAAACAGTAGAGATTACACATTTTAAACTTACCAATTTTAAGTCCAAAATACCATCAGGCGCCTCTTTAAGAAGTTGGACAAACTTTTCAGTGAGCAAACCCAAGCTTTTCTCGTGCCTATTCATATCTCTGAAGCCCTGTGGCTCCAGAGAGAAGTCGCCGAACATTATCCCTTGGTTCGGATACATATTCTCCCATTAAAGACTGCGGGAGTGAAGCTCTAGAGCGGGAATTGAAAGTTGTGTCGGCTCAAACAACTATTATTGGTTCCAATGCTTTTTAAGAAGTATAGCTGGCGTTAGATTTAATGCAGACTTGCCACAAAACTTTTTTGAATTTTTCAAAATTTTAGAGCCTTAAGATTTTGGGGAATTTGCTAAAAGAGCTTAGTGTTTCTAGGATTAGCAAAAGGTATTATGTTCCAAATTGATTTCATTAAAAACACATTAATACTTAGGCTGTGATGCGTAACAACTGTT